>CAXAMN010023629.1:734971-749752 GCA_963970005.1 Durusdinium trenchii
TGGCACTCTCTACCCGAAGGCACGGGGACTTTCCCCGCAGCATAGCTAGGAGCAAGCTCCCTGTGTGTCGCTGCGCGGCAACGCTTCTCCTGCTCCCTAAACTGCAAAGTTCCCACAACAAGGAGATAGGCATGGAATGAATCAAGTGGCTCCAATGTCGACCTCACTCCTCTGTTGTTCCTCCATCTTTCGGAATCCTGGATAGTTTGCTGCTGAAGCACGTCTCCTAGCAAAGAATGCTCTGGCAGCTGCTTGTCCATGGCGGTAAAGGAACATTCACAATAAGCTTTAGGTGCCCAAGTTGAGGTTTCCCTAACATCCTGGACTTTATATATATATATATATATACTATTTCAACAACTCAATTGCAAAGTAGAAACACTGATGGCATGACTTTGGGGTGAAACGCTTTGGGTTTCAGGTGAACGTGGCGTTAACGGCCGGCGCGTGGCTCACTTCGACCCGGTGGAAGCGAGAAACTCGAAACCTTCACCTCAGGAGGTTCTGTGGTTTTCGTGGTCAGGTTAGGTATAGCTATGGTGGTAGTTGTGGTGGTACCCCCAAAGGGACATGTCTTGCTTTTCTTCGTATCATGCACTCTTTCCTTTGACGGACTGAGAACTGGCTAGAACTTGGGATGTAAACAACTGTTGATGCTAGTACAACAAAGAGTATTTATATTTATATATCTTATACTGGGGTCTGGTGACTTAGGAAATATGGGTCTAGCCACTCCGTTAACTCCTTAGTCCCTAGCCCTCAGTATAATTATTGTTCTTATTGTAATACAAAAACCAAGTCAATTACAAATGCGTGCCTGACCTGAGAAGGACAACGGGTGAAGATGTACTGGCTTCATGAGGGCCGCTGGTGAACATCACCACTGAAACACGGTGGTATGGACGAATGGAACCAAAACCCACTTGCGATGGAGTCTTCAGCTTAACGGTTCACGTCCTTATTATATACCAAAACCTCAATACGATACTACTTCGTCGATTTGGAGATATCTGATCAACCCATGTTTCTCCCAACACCCATGTCAAAACTGTTTCTCCCAGCAAAGAAACCAAACACGAGTAGGACAACCCGCCGAGTAGTAGTAGGCCCGGCGCGACCGCGTCGCTCGCGACTTGCGCGCCTTCGGCTGCTAAGAGCTGGCCGATGCTCTCCACAATGGCCTCACAGGAGCGGGTGCGCCAGTGGGGGAAGGTGCGCCCACGGCGCCGGTTTCACTGTAGACGCTTAATAAAACTAACCCAGCCCGACAGATGAAAGGCTTTACAATCCCATGTCTGGGGGAGGGTTCATCAAGATTGAAACAAACATTTGAGACATATTGAGGTGCATCAAGGTGTAGCACTTGTTAGACCCGGAGTTCCGGTTCGGGTGCCGAACTTGGAAGGGCCCTTCACAACCCAAAAGCATCGTTGCAGAGTGGCCTTCGCTGTGCCGTGTTCATGGCCCATGGCGTTCGTCGTTCGTTTTGTTCGGGCGAAAAAGACATAAGACATAAAATGGATTAAACAGGCGCCATCTGCCGACCTAGACCCCAGAACCTTGAACCTTCGGATGGACGCGACGAACCTGCACGAGGCATCTAGACACCCTTCTTACGGCTGAGCTGGACCCAAGTGCATCAGTTGGACGAGCTTGGCCTCCGTCACAAGGGGGGACTCAGGGCGGGGGTTCCAAATGAGGACGTTCGAAGCCCTTTTGGAGTGCGATCCCTCCCAGTCCGTTCGTTCCCTCCCAGTGTTTCGGGCGGAAAGCGCCTGTCGAATGGGGTAGCAATCGACGTCCAAGAGTGGAAGGAGCACTGAGATGTTGGCCAAAACAACCTCGGTTTTGGGCAAAAGGACCCGGTGTTCGGAGAAGACGACCCTGTTCAGCACCTTTGAAGGATCGGGGCAAGACTTGCCGGCACACCTCCTGACCAAAAAGAAAGCAAACTGAAGGAACAGCCCCCTCAACGCTTGAGGCTGCCCTTCAGTTCCATTGTGGAAGAGCCTCTCAGCTGCATGGCAAATGTTTTCTCTCAATTGTTATGCATCATACAAGCAGATTAATTGAAGCCAATTTCAACGCACCCTGGTCATCGATTGCTGAATCGACTGCTCGGCATTCGACGGCCATCGACGGCAGTGAAGGGAACCTCTACATCGATCAAGCCAGCTCCGATGGCCCGATGGGCGCAGCTTCTGAATTGGACATGGGAGCAACTCTCCAATCTCTCCTGCTTTTGTTGTAGATCAATCCCTGCGTCCAGCTTAGACAAAGGCCAAAAACACTTCGGGACCCCCACACACCGGTTTTACCCCGCTTCCGAACCGAAACGAACCGAACACGCCGAAACGACGCAAGGAAAACGCCGCTGTTCGGGGCACGGGCCCCGTCTCGTCGAGCGGCATGAGGCAACCGTTCGGAGAGGGCCACCAGAAAGGCCGCCAAGGACCTCCGTGGGTCTCGAGAGTCTCACGGAGAGGCAAATCGATAGTCTGAAATGACAGCATGATTCTACGCTTCAAAGGCACACAAAGGTGTTGGATCAAACTGTTCTGTTGCTGAAACCAAGAGTCAGCAGCTTTTGGCTCGATCGAAAACTCCGAATGTTCCTCTTCGACCCAATCAACCCAAGGGGTGAAACCGATCCCAGATCCCGGTCCCATGGAGATCCCGGACCAGGCTGACCCGGCGGACCCTCCGTGCGGCATGGCTCGCGCACCAGTCCACGCCTCTGAAAAGCTCCCTGCGAGGTGAGCTCTTGGGCGGTACAATGCCTCAGGTGCGAGGCGATGCTACACGGACCGCCGCCCAAAGCGGGCCGCCCGCTTTGGAATGAAGAACTTCTGCAAACCAAATCACAGGAATGAAAGGCACCGCTTCCTTTAAATTTGACCGAATGATATTTTACTGCTCTGAGTCATGCTTCCACAATGTCTGAAACAACACAAAACACCCCCAGGCGGCCAGGAAGCTGTGTGAGTTCCACCAAGAAAAGCCGAGGAAGCGGTGTGGTGTGCGCTTGCAGCAGGCATTCCGCCGCAAAGGCAGCCGTTCCTGCCGAGTTGGCTTTGCATTGTTTCCCATGCCGTGTACAAAGATCCCTCTTGGCACCATCTTTTGTAGACGCTTGATTCATAAAACCTTTTCAATGTGGGGTTTTATCAATCAAGAATCAAGAGCCTACATGTTCAGAGGCGTCCAAAGGGCAGACCCGTCTCCTCGGCGCCGTCTCCGAGCCGAACGGGTTCGGAACCTTTGGCCCCAAAAAGCCGGCCATCGGAAAGAGAGAGAGAGAGAGAGACTTACTAGTAGCTTCTTGTACCTAGTAGTAATGGCCTCCAACCTAATAGCGATGGCCCTCCCCCGTGCGTAGCTTCTTAGTTACTTTAGAGAGAGATAGAGGGGTAAGGAAGCGCCCATGAAGGGTCGGCAATCGTTCCTCGATGGTCATGGCACTTGCGACGATGATCATCCCAACACAAAAACCCGTCGGTACCATGGTGAAAAGCTCTGGTGATCTGGTGATCTGGTCCTTCAGCACCTCTTAATCCGTGTAAGAGCTTCGACACAGTTGCCACTAAGAGGTTGGAGTGCTGCTGACCTTCCTGGCAGGAATTGTTCAGCTGATCGAAGATGTTTCAAGAGGAGGGTATGGGTCCGGGGCGTGGTAGGGTAGGTGAAACACCTGCACAGACTGACTTCCAAAAAACTTCCAAGAACCACCAAAACTGCAAATTCTTTGAAGAACCTTCATCTTTCATCTCCTCGATAAGAAACCAAGAAGCACTGAACTTCAGCTTTAAAGACTCGGACGCCTGTGTTAGACGATGTGCGCATCCATCACCAACACACCAATGGTCAGGAAGGAAAAGGAAAACTCTCTGTCTGAAGGAGAAACAGCCACCGCTTCCCAAATTCTGACAACCACTCACAGTTCCATTTCAGAAGGCTTCCCATTTGCCGCTAATTGGTCAACAAAGGTATGATCCTCCAGACAAAGAAGTAGTTGATCTGGTCTGCGGGCGCAGGACTGCTCCAACTCTCCAACGACCCCGGGAGGCTCAGACCGGCTCAACACCATCTGAGGGCCTGCAAGAGGGGTACGGCGATGCACTGCAAGGCCGCCTGCTTGGTCTCCTTGCCCTTTAAGGCCTCAACGCTGCGGTCTCCAGCGCCAACCAACCCCCCCAGGCGTTCTACAAGGGCGCTCTCGCGGGAGATCCCGTGTGGGGTGGATTCGTGGCAACGATGCCGACCACACCGTGCGGCGTGGTGAAAAGGGCTCGGGGACTTCCGGGACCCCAAATGAGGCGTCGCGGGAGGTGAGCAAGACCAACCAGGGCCCCGGGGCCCCGGTGGAGAACTCCCCACAAGTTCACTGAGAGTCATCTCATGCAACTGCTGGTCCTTAGATTTGGCTTCTCTATTGAAAGGAATGAACAAATCACACAAAATGCTGAACTGCTCGCAAAGTGGTAGGTAATGCCAGCTCAGCCCTGTGCATTCCATCAAATATACACCGGGTTCCTTTTTCTCGGCCCCCGTCCACATCGAATCAAGAACCCCCCTGGCCATTTCTCGGCGCCCGGGACAATCCCCCGCCTCTGCCGAGTCTAAAGCGCAGAAGCCTCCATCTGAACAGGCGCCAGCCACTTGTTGCCACGCAGCAGGGTCGCTGAGCCAGAGCCAAGGCATCGCTCCTTCCAAGTCATTGGGTCGATGGGATGGGCATTTCGCCAGCCAAAGCCAGTGGCAAAGAGTGACGACAAGGCTCCAGCGTGGGTCTGGATTTCTGAGCCAAAGCCCTGGCTGTGTGTGCACACGCCAGAGACATACCCATCGAGCCTGGTCCCCCGGTCCTCGTGCCAACAAGCCATGAAGCTCATTGAGGGCTAGTGCTCGTTGTCGCTCCAGCGCCTTTGACGCCTGGTGGCAATGCTTGCGCCGAGTCAAGAGCCACCTCTCATCTGCAGGAAATGCTATTGTGAATTATTAACATGTATGTATGTTAATTAATATATATATATACACTGTATGTCTCTACAAATATGTTTATGTCAATATTTAAAAAATAAAAATAAAACTATATATATATATACACATACACATACTCCAGAACAGGTTGGTTGAGATATGTCGGGTCGGGGATTCCTCCCCAGAACTCGTGTTTCCAGGTGAGTCTTTGCAATTCCAGGCGTTGCCCGAACCCACCACGCCTCCTTGGCCTCCTCGGCTGCCGCTTGCTGCTCTGCCTACAACACAGGAAGTGTCGGGGGGATACCAACATGTCTAGCTCCGACAACTGCATCTTGAGACATCTGCCCCTGCCTGCTGCAAAGCCGTGCCCTGCACACGTGGCCAAAGTGTCGAACAAAGCATGGCAGTCATCTGAGTTTTCGGCACTATATTCACTTTTCCACTGTTTCAACCCTCATTTTTGCAGAAACACCGGCAGCTCGTTCACCCTGCGGCGCTTGGGCCACCGGCCCCACCGCCCCGCCTTGCCGCGACGCGTGCGGCCCGGCCGCTTCTTGGCGGCGGAGAGGAGGCGCTCGCAGGTCCAACGCAGAAAGAAAGCCGAGACCTGTGAGGACGTCGGGGACGACCTACAGAGACCGGACGACCTGCAGAGACCGACCGACCTGCGAAGCGAAGGGGGCGGTCCAATGCGGGAATCCCATGCGGTCACAATCAGGTCCAAAGCGTGCAGATGCTGCATTGTATTGAACGCTTGTGTGAGATTCCAGTAATAGGCTTCCTGCTCTTATGACTTATGTCCTATCGTTCATGACCATGCGTAGGTGAGGATGGTATACTCGTAGTGATAGAGTGGGAGATCCACGTCTGCGCACGTCCAATCGAAAAATAACAAAAAGAAACAGGTCCTAGAGTCGTAGCTTTCAAACCACGTGCCCTCTCAATGCCGAACATCGGTGCCCTTTCGCGCTGTGTGCGCGCCCGTTTTCACAGAGTAGTTGGCGGCCATCAGGCCGTTCTGGACTCCGTCCCCTCAGCTACTTCTTGGCTATGGACGCGCCTTGCAGACGTTGCGCAGCGCCTTGGCCGAGGCGTCCGACTTCTCCTGCCATCCGACGTCTTCTGCCACGCCCCTTCTTCACCCGGTCTGCACATGGACCGAAAGAGGGTTCCCAACATCAACGGAAGCAATAGGGGGTCCTGGCCATGGACTCTTTCAGGTTTGGAGTTGGGGGGCTGAGGACATTCATGAGTTGACTAGTTGGGATTGAAGCCACCAAGTGTCCAAAGCCACCAACTGTGAAGGTCCCCGTGTCCGGTGCGCTTCGCACGCCGAGAAAAAGGAAGTGACCATGCTGGCTTCCTCAAAGCCGACCACTGTGACCGGTGCCACCATCGTTGAATTCCAAGATTAACTCACAATCAAGGAATCTCAGTTCATCAGCGACCCTCAGTGTTTCGACCCGTCCACTCGCTCCCACCTCTCCAAGACCCCACCTCTCCAAGCCTTCCACGGCACCTCTCCTTGCTCTTGGCCCCGCGGAGCCGCCCCGCTTCCGCCACGAGCCGCTTGGCGGCATCGGCCAAGAGGTCCACCACCTCCGCAACGGCCCCCGCCCGGTGCGGGCAGCGCTTTCCGCCCCGCTACGCCCGTGCCGGAAGTGACCGGGGTGTTTTCCATGTGGACAATCATCACTCCATGTCATGGAGTCTCATTTCGTTTTGGTCACATGATTGCCCTTTTCATGTCACATGGAGTCTGACGCCCTTTTCGTCTTGTTCATTTCACCTCAAGTGCGGTGATGAAAGGAGTCTCGAACTCGGTCGAGAAGGTGTGTTATCTAGGGCCTGCGGTGGGTTTCGCGTTCGGCCGTTCTCTTTCTGTCTTTCTTGCGGTCACCAGAGATTGGCCCAAATCGTCGGGAGGTATGTGCATATTTATATATGTACCATCTGGGATTCCTGGCCAACCATTGTTCTGTCAGAGTCTGAATCCCAAAGAACCGAGCTGTTTTACTCATAATTTTACACTACAAAACCAGGTCAACTATTTTTAATAGTTTGGAAGTCTAAAGTGTAAATATATATATAACATATCTATATACTTATGTCACTTATTTCTAGGTCCGCTTAACTTTCAGTGTCAGTGTCATGGAAACATGTTAGTGATTTCTGTGAGTTCCGTTTCCAAAAATATGTAGGTGCTACCCGTCCTAGGTCCTAGGTCAAATAAAATTCATCTTTCGCAACTTTCGTCTACCAATGAATTCTATCAGTTGAACATGTTTCTTCGATGAGAAAAAACAAACAAGCATGGCAGTCTCTTCAACCCGTCAAAAAGTCCAAAAGAGCCAGTGGTTTTCATGGCTCGAAGCTGCCCCTCGTCACGGCACCCCTCCAAGCCACTCGCGGCTGGAGGCTTTCATCAAGCCTCCAAACAAGGCCGAACACGAATGCCAAATCATCGGTGAAAAGCTTTGAAGTGTTCCGGTTGGAATCTGGTGTCCATTCTTGGACATGAACTGGGAATCCAAAACATGTGTGTTGGTCAAATGAGCTCACAAACATTCAGGGATCAACTTTCATTCAGAAACTGGTGCTTGAAACTTGAAACCCACCGATTTGTGGTCTTGCAGGATAAAACACCAAACATGCAGTGCTATTGTGCGTAGGAAACACTGATTAGCCGAAAAATAGGGACATCACGACACCCTGCCATAGACCAAAGCCAAACTACCCAAACAGCTGCTTCGGCCCTGACCTGGGCCATGCTTGCAACACTGCAAACAGCAGGGAGAAGGTGTCCTCTTTCGCCAGCTCCTCACCAGGCCCGGACGGTGTGCTTCCAAAGAGACACGATCTGAAAACAAGGCTTGGGATAAAACCGGATAAAAAGGGGTTTCGGTGCTGTTGACCTGTGCTGCGTGATGCGTCAAGTTGACGACCCCCCAAAGCACTTCCAAGGCTGCTTTCCACTTCCAAAGCCATGCTCACAGCACAGCTGTCCTTCCCCTGGCTTGTTAGCAAGCGCCCGACCACATCGTCCAACGCTTTGTTGATCTCCTGTATCAGGACATACACCCTGCGTTGCAAGTCAAGCAACATTGCCATCTTGAGTTTTTACAAACTGATTCTGGAACCTATTTGTGGATGCATTCAGGACATACACAGGCATTGAAACTGGCAGCGACTCCTTTTCCGACCACGACTCAACATCTGGTAGGTCTGATGCCCACAGTCGACCATCTGCAGGCTGGGCTAGGAGCTCCTATCTCGAAACCGCGGCACATGACACGCTTCGACAGCGGTTCGACAGCGGTTCGACAGCGGTCTTCCCCATTGACGGCTCGGAATCGGCCATCACCACAAGTTGGTTGTTTTTTTTCCGGATCACCATTTCACGGTCCAAAGCCAACCATCCAACCAACAGATGTTGGGGTTCTTGTTGATCGATCCAAGTTCGCGATCGATCTTTTCTCGTTCCGGGTGGCCGGGCTGCCGTGGTTTTGGGGCTGCCATACGTGTCCCCCATGGTTTTGGGGCAGAGGATGCGCCAATCAAGATCCATTGTAGTTCTTCCAGTTTTGCATTGTTTGTTTCAGTCTACTTTCCCCCAACAGTTGGGTTGCTGTGGGTCTGTGAAAAGCGGGGTATTTGTGCACCGGCTGTCCACACCATCCCCGTGTGTTCTTTCGACCTACTGCCCAGCTGGTGGGTTGCGAAACACCCACTGCCGTGGTTTGGGTTGTAAAGACTCTGCATAGAGGGAAGGAGAGTAAATTTGTTCTATGTACTCAAATTGTACCAATTTGGACTATGTCATCAAGTTGTACCGAAACATGAGGGGAATCTGCCTGGGTTCCCAACAATCAGAGTTCTTTACATGTTTTTACCCCCCATCTTGCCTGAGTCGGTCACCGAGTGGTTCTTTCCCACTTCAACTTGTAGTTTGTCCGTTTGATCTGGTAAGTTATCCAACTGGCCGTCGGTGTGTTAAAAAACAAGCTCACCAAATGGAATCCGCTGAGTTCGGACCACCGTCCATCGATTCACGTTCGTCCCGTCCCGTCCTGTCCCGAGGTCTGGTCCAAAAAACGTGATCCCGCACCGTTCACCCCGCCTCTGGTTTGAAAGGCAAGGTGAACTCTTTCATTGTTGTCTTCTTGGCACGGAGAAGACAGAAGCTTGAGCTAACGGCCGAGAACAACCAATTGAACGGCCCTGGCGACATGTCACCGGAACGCGCCAAAAGGATTGCAAAACCGAAAAGGGCCTAGACCCCAAAAATGGGAACTACATAGTGGTTTTTGCCAATGCAAAACATTCCGTTCAACAGCCAAAAAGTCAACATTGACAGCAATTGCTGCCTTTTGTTCATTCTTTCAACTAGATCCCAAACATTCTTGTTGGTTCATGTATTCTCACTTCCACCATCGGCAACCTTTTTGCCAGCATAGACCCCAGGTTTGCAAAAAACATTTGTGGGCAGCGTCACGCCCACACCCACGCTCCAAATCGCGTGCTGCTACAAACATCTGGCGGCGGCGGCAACAACAGCAGCAGCAGCAGCAGCGCACAGTTTTCAACACACACACCGCCATGGACATCTTGCAGCAACAAAAAAAAGAGGGTGAGGAAACGATGCCATCAGCTGAAACGAAGTGAAAATAGAAAACACAAACGAAAAACATCGAAATCTCCCATTCAACTTTTTCCGAACAGACCACAGACCAGTGTCGCCCCAGCTGTGTAAAAATCGTGCTTTTCCCTCTCGGAGCACGCGGGTCAGCCCAGCGCCACTAAAAAGAAAAATCATCCAGTGTCGGCCCCAAACAGTCTGTTTCTTTGTGAAGTGCCACAAACACGAACTGCCAAACATTCAACGGCTCAAACCGTTCCAACTCACCGTGACCAACTTGACCTTTCGGGTTTGTTTCAGCACTTGGCTCAATTGGCTCAAGGTCAGAACCCGGCAATTCAGACGAACAGCACTGTGACATGTGGTTCTAGCGCTTTGTTTGGTTTGAAAATTTCAAAAGTTTTAACCATGAAGTGGCAAGGTTTGTCAAACAAGCAGGGAGACAAGGAGGAAGATGCAACAAGAAGGAAGACAAGCAGGGACACAAATGGAAGACAAGTTTAAAATCATTTGGCCAAGAGTGTCCGCGCATGGAAGGCAAGCTGGACAAGTGTAAAAACAGACAAGTGGAAGACAAGTGCAACAAGAAGGGAAAACAAGCACGGAGACAAGTGCAAACAAGTGCAAAAAAAAATGTGGGCAGAGGGAAGAAACAGCACGGCCCAGAGCACCCAGTCTGGAACAAAAGGGAAAAACACACAGGCCAGAGCACCTAGGGTGCATTGGAGACAAAGAAATCAATGGAAGACAAAAGATGCGGCCAGAGCACTCAAGAGCACTCAGAGTGAGTGAGTGGAACAAAAGAACAAGTGAAAGGATCTGGCCATTCACTTGTCTCCACTCGCACCTCCAGCGCCACCAACAGGTCTGCTCAGCATGGTGACAGCCAGTTTGTATGCCGCATGAGTGGCCCTTAGCACGCCTTAGTGTCCAATTGCGTCACATTGGGGTACTGCTCAGAGTTACCCTCTACCGCCGAGTTGCCGAGCTCAGTTTTTCGAGGGATCGACTTTTGCCAGCTGCCGCCGGAAGTCATGAAAGACATTTGTCATGATTTCGACAATATCTTTGGCGAAATGGCTGAACAACTGGCGTCGCTCTTTGCATTCCTCACCAGCATCGAATCGGACCAAGCACTCTGACCCTATGGGGTTGTTGCTGATGCTGACCCAGGCTATTGGCTGTACGGCCTCCTGTCCTTTTGTGCCAAAGCATGTGAGTCCAAAACAGGAGCCCGGCACTGCGAGCGAGGGATGAACAACGAGGTATGCCAGCGCTTGAAGCTACTGGCAAGACCTTGGCGCTTATGCAGACAGTGGTCATGTCTTTTGGCCGCAATCAAAGCTTGGGTAAACCGGACCTTCCCATTCATCACCTGCATGTTTACTTCCGGTGCAGCTGGCACATAAAACTTGTTGAACGCATAGACAGGCTGCGATTCACAGATGTCACGCCAGAGGACGGGAAGTCCATATATCGTGGTGGGTACATTTGAAGGTGCCCCTCCAGCACCTTCTCTGCCCTTCCAGACAGGCCTAGGCTAGCAGGCGCATGTGAATGTGGAATCCTTGACGGCAACTGGAACAAATGGTCTGCCGGCAAGGTCATCATCGCCACAGCCTCTGTGATTTTTCTGTTTTGGGTTGGGGGGTTTTTGCTTGTTTGTGGGTTGCTTGTGTTCTTTTCCCCCTCATCACGTCGCGTTTCCTTCCCTTTCAATGATGACCTGGGCACTCCGCCCACACGGCGTCCGCACTCGTGGAAAAAATCGCCACAGCCTCTGTGACCCATCAAGTGCCCACTATTGCAACTTCAACTGGTTTGAGCCAATGGCAGCCACTTCTGCGTTTCCACACCTGTCTGCTAAACAGCACTGGCTGTTGTGGGCTTGTCAGCAGGGCAAAGGCCAGAGGAAGTGCTCGCTGCAGCCATTGTTTGCTCAACTGGTGAATTTGCTTGCTCAGTTTCTGTCAGTGGTCGCCGACCTCTTCCTCCTGCCTTCCTGATAGAGTCTCCGAGGGATGCGGCGGACAATATGGAGGAGAAATCGGTGGCGCAGGACTTTCCGTCTTTTTGGAATTTCCGGGAGGTGAAGGATATCAAAGCACGGACGCCACGAGCGCTGCCTCTGGCCCCCAACTCTCTGGGATGCCTGACACCAGACAAGTACTGCCCTAAGAAGTAGAGTAATTGCTAACAGGAGTGGCAGCATATGGCTCAAACAAACATTAGCGGACATTCTGGAGCTACTAGTGGATGAGTAGCATGTGCCGAAATGAAGCGAATTACGACAATAGCGACGATGAACTTGCCGGCGCCTGCCCATGTCCCCTCAAGCTCGTCGCGATGGCAGGCAAGGAAATACACACAGTCGTTCCGGTAAACATCCACTATAATTGGGAAATGCTAGAAGACTATTTGATTGAGCAGTTATCCAAAAGCTACGGCCTGGATACCTTTGGATGTGAACTAACTCTTCTGACTGTAGATACTCTTCGCACAGTGTGCGACCCAATTCATGAAGAGCTTTGGGTTAATGACTACTTCCATCTTGTCATGCAAGACTGCCGACGGACTTGTTGCTCTAAGGAGCAAATTCGACGAGATGTGTATGAAGACTTTTTTTCCACGAGTACGGACGCCGTGTGGGCATGGTGCCCAGGTCATCATTGAAGGAAGGGAAATACAATCAGATGGTGGAGAAAAGGACAAAGACAACCCAAAAACAAACCAAACAAAACCAACCGCAGCCCACAGGCCGAGACTCCACCACCAAGTAGTATTTCCTCTGTACTAGGGTGAAACAAGTGAGACGAAGACTGCTGACTATCTATGGGCCTGAATTCACGAAAGAAGAGCATGGCAGCGAGGGTTTGTGCTCTAGCAAATCTCAAAGAAGTCGTCAAATGGACTTCACATCACTATTACCAGTGACCAGCGGCCACTGTACAGGGTGGCAAAACATGGTCACAATGCAAGTTCCGGGCATTGGTATGCTCCATCGCAGGTCTGATCCTTGCCTAAGTGGATCAGTGGTTGCTATGCAGATCATGCCGTGGAAAAGTCCTTTCTTGTAGCACAACCCATGCAACTGGTTGCACATACAAGTCAAGAGGCATAGTAGTTGGTGGTGTTCAGGCAGTGGCGGCCATAGCAAACAACGAAAGCCTGCAGGTAAGGGTGCGAGAGGCTCACCCCCCCCCAAAGGGAGGTCATCTCAGCACCCTTCGGCACACAAAGGTGCCAAACGGGGTGCGCCCTAACCTTGAGAACTGCTGCGTCATTGCAAAAGCATTGTCCAGTTGCGTGCAAGGCCCGTGTGAAACAGGTGAGACCGTGGACCTATCCTAGCATGGTATATGTGCCTCTTTGTACAAAATTGGTAATGTCGGACGTCAACAGAGGGAACTAAGGTTCCCCCTGGGCATCCTCCATTGCCACTCTCTACCACCCGCCTGTTGGGAACGAGGAGCTAAGGCTCTCATTCCTATTGGCTCACTGTGTCGTGAATGTCGAAAGCAAGTTGGCGACTCTACTCAGTGTTTGCACATTGCACTTGACGTAGCTTCCTGGCGGAGTGCTTATGCACCGTTCCCGCCGCGAGAGCATTGCTGGCCTTTGGTGCAGGTTCTAGAAAGTCTTCTCTCCACCAATCATTGGCCTCGGCCGGCAAAAATCGGAGCCATTTAGGCTGATTATGTTGCTCACATTTGTCAAGGGCATTGAGCCGTGCCCACCCTCGTTGAGGATCGACACTCCTCGAATACTTTAGTGCCGAAATGCTTGCAACCGGGGGCAACCACCCCTCGTAGAATTTGGCACCAGCTAAAGGCGCCATGCAATGGGCTGACGACTGTGTTTGGCAAGTGACGATTTGCAACTGTCGACAGCTCCTCCACGCAGCCTCTCCGACAATCTTGACACTGCTCTCAACGAGTGCGTGACGGATTTTTGTGCAAAAAGAAAAGGCTGGTGGGGAAATTTTGTCATTTCTACCTCACGGCAACCGGATTGCCTTGACTTCCCCTTAGGACATGGAGGCTTAGAGGAAAACTGTTTCGGTTCGACAGCCACGATTTTTAATCACCCCCCTGTTTCACGGAAGGCAGCCATAGTTAGTTACGTAAGGTGGAAAGTACTTTGATGTGACTTCTGGCCTACTCTGGACTCGAGCTAAGGCGCGCGCCCAGACTCTTAATGGGTGACGGTGAGACCGCGATAGCTGTGGTCAGAGGGACTTGTCTTCATCCCAGACCAGGGGTATATCCCATGTCCGGGATCATATGCAGCCAGGGTGGCCATCTCATATCCGGACAAATGGCAAAAGCATTTTCTTCGGCATAAACTCCTCGCCATTTGCGTCTTCCCGGCATCTTGGCGAGCCTCTTAAGGGCAGCGCAATCCAAGAAAGCCCTACTTCCAATATATTTTAGCGAGGGCGGGATGGCCAGCTCAATAAGGGCTGCACAGTTCATAAAGGCTTTAACTCGAATTGTATGGAGAGTAGGCGGAAGGAGAACTTCTCTGAGGCTAGTGCAGTGTACAAAGGTGAATTCTGGAATTTCTTCAACGTTGGTGTTGAAGAGGTCAACCCTCTTGAGCAGTCGGCAACTGTCACACGCGTGTGCTCCAATAGTTGTAAAATCCTTCGTGAGAGCAAGTGTGGTGATTCCCGTAGAGCTAAGACAGCCTGGCGCCAGCTCACTGGTCACGTCCTGCAGTGTTGGCCCACGGGGGGATGGAAGCTCACACAAGGTAAACTCAGCTAGGTTGATGCATCCTTGAAAGAGGTAATGCCCGAGTTTGGTTTTGCTGCTGAACCTATTTGCAGCCCCTTCCGATGCATACACCCATTGTAGGGAGCAACATTCCGCAAAGGCTTTGTATCCAAATTCCCGGCAACCAGGAGCCGAGACACTGTTTAGTAGTTTGCAGTAGCGAAAGACGTTATCGGAAACGCCTACCACTGTGGCCGGCAGTTTGACAATGCGAAGCTGCCGACAATTTTGCCACGCCTCTGCTCCAATGAGCCTGATACCTGACTCAACGCTGACATGTCGCAGACGCGGAACACCTGCAAAAGCCCCTTCCGAGACGATTGCCTCTGGATTTATGGGGACATGAACAGCAAGCGGAACATGATAGATAGGGCAGCCTTC
>CAXAMN010023629.1:764752-803913 GCA_963970005.1 Durusdinium trenchii
ACGAAAGGAACGTTGAAACGTGGACGGGTTGGCAGGCCCTCCGCAGTATGCCATGCGCTTAGCGAGCACAAAGCATTTGTTGAGGGACAAGAAGCACCAAGAGTTTTGCGGAATTCATTGCCCCTTTCTCACCTTTTCTCTTACGGCTTGCATGGCCACATGAGTTGCGCAACAGGTTGCTTCTTTTCTTTGGTGGGTTTGTGTTTTTTGGTGTTTGGGGGTTTGGGGTTTGTTCTTTTGTTTAGATTGCAACCTGTATAGCAACTCCTTCTCAACTCGACCAAGGTGACTTGTGCAGAACCTGCACACATAGCGCCTCGACTCGTGCAAAAAAACTTGTTAGGCTGCCTAAAGGGACGACCTTCATCGGGCATAAAGCTTTGCACACTGTAAACAACTAGTCAAAGTTGATCTCTCGCGGACTAAAGTCGACATGTTGCACATGCGCACCTTTGCGCGCTGTCAGCATTTGGAACATGTTCTCCTGCCGTCCCATTTGAAGGAATTTAGTGCAGAGGCTTTCGAAGCCTGCAGCTCGTTGTGCACACTAGCTCTCCTCTCCTCCAACAACTCTGTTACATTGGGCATAGGGCCTTTGCAGGGTGCAGCAAGTTAGAGTGCTGCAGCGAGTTGATCTCTTATGCCTGAACCTACATGGCTGGAGGAACGAAGCTGGCATACACAGCTTTGAGACACCTTGGAAGTTATCTTCAAAGAACACAAGATGCCGAAGTTTTGTTGACACAACTCCAGCGATTTGGAGTGACAAGTGACCATTGGGATTTTCCTGAATGGAGCAACAGAGAAGACAGAAAGAACTACAACCTCGAAGTCTTCACGGATGCCAATTGGGCAGGATGCAAGATAAGCAGAAAGTCAACAACATCATAAATGGTTTTTCTGAACAGCAGCCTACTTGTTAGCTCATGCAAGCTACAATCCTCAATAGCACTTTCCAGTGCAGAATCCGAGCTTTATGCAAGTTGCAGTGGCATTGCAGAGATGCTACATGTTGGAAGCCACTGAAATTTCTAGTAGGAGCCAATGAAGTTCATATGACAGCTTTCAGTGACAGTTCAGCAGCCCGAGGAATCATGCAACGAGCTGGACAGGGTAAACTGAAGCATATTCACACCCGCAACCTTTGGATCCAAGATCTTGTAAGAGAAAGGAGAGTGAGATTGCTGAGAGTTCCCACAGCAATCAATGCAGCAGATTTGAACACAAAGAAGCTATCACAAGAGAGACGAAAGAAGCTGATGAGCCTTATTCCAATGGGAAATCAAAACGGTGTAGAGATTGAGACCATCGAGACCATCCCAAGAGAAGTGACCCAGAAGACTATTCAAAAGATCTTGAGAGTGATTTTAGCTGCAAGCACATGTTTCTTGCAAGGATGCACGAACCTTGCAGTGTCAGGTGAGATGACGGTGAACGACATCATCACGATTAGAAATTTGGTGATCCTAGCATTGACGCTCTTGATCGTCTATCTCACGAATGCACTACGGGTACAACGACATCGACTACAGTTCACTGAGGAACTATATCCCGACGACTTCGCGACTACAGAGACAGCAGCTCTTCATCGACTTCAACATCACAAGAGAGTGGACCTTTTGTTTCAGGACTGACAGAAGGCAGACCTCGACGAACAAGGCAGAGAATGACGCCTGGAGAAGCAACACGACTTGGAATACGACCACCAAGAGCACCTGGACTACTTGCAGAGCTAGGTGAACAATTTGTGGATCTACAAGGCATTTGGGCCAATGTGAACCTAATGAGGTATGAAGGAGGCCTAGAACAGATCTTTCCACTACCATTCAGAGGAAACAGTGGAGAGAGAACCTATGAGGCCACGATCCAAGAACAGCAGCAACGAGAAGAAACAGTTCCTGAAGAACCAGAAGAACCAAGTCCGAGTATAGAGGATACCTTGATGCAACCAGGTACAGGCACAAGATTCGATGTTTTCACACAGACTGGTCAAAGTCATGGAGAAGAACATGGTGACACAGAAGAAGGAGATGGAGGACCTCGACGCCGAGTACACCACGAAGCATCACATGGAGCAGCGAACCCTGATGAAGGAGAATAACTACATCATGAAGAAGAACGACCACATCCCGGAGGAGTCCGACCACATCACGGAGGAGACCGACTACATCACGGAGGAGATCAACCACATCCTGGAGGAGAAGTTCGACGAGTTCAACGACGACTACCAGATCCCCCTGATCTTGGACGAGGACGTCATGGACATGGAGGAGAAGATCATGACAGTGGACCAGAAGAGTTGACATGGTCAAGCAGTGAACAAGCAGACCATGACTGGGAGCAAGAAGGAGATCGCATTGCAGAAAGAGAGCAAGCAAGAAGAAACCACATGGTGGACATTGAGAACACGCACTGGCAGATGCTGGAGTATTCTTCACAGAGCCTGGGACATATCCTAGCAGATGGATCAGAGGAGACGAACAACGAGGAACTGGAAAGAATCTGGAAAGAACTGTTCCTTCGAGACCAGAAGTTTTCAGTTGGTACAGAGAACAACTACTGCTGATTGGAGAAGGAGTGGAAACACACTTGACAATTGCAGCACGAGAACTTTCCCACTTCATCAACACGATCCTGGATGAAGCAATGAATCAACGAGGCAGAGTACTCAATGGTGACATGATGGGACGACTCTTTACTTTGAGAAATGAGATGCTGGCAGCAATCGAAGATTGCCAGACACCAGAAGGCTGCAGGCGAAGCATTTTGTTCGCCAAGAGATTGCAGAGACTTGAACGAGAAGCAATCCAACGTGGAGCTGATGCAGCAGCAGCAGAACATCCAGATGAAGAGGAAGCTGAAGCAGCAAGACAGGAATTCATCAGACAACACACTTCAGGAGAGAGGACTGAGCTTGGCAACCAAGATGACAACAATGCACTACTTCGATACCTACCACCTGAAGCAGATGCAATCGACAACGACGTGACCATGGAGTATGTGGACGTTGATGACATCAATGTCATTGAGATTGGCAACACAAGAGGCAGTGATTCAATACAAACTGACAGAGAACCTCAGGCAGTGATCTATTTGAGTGATGGAGAAGAAGAACACGAAGATCCAAGCAGTGGAACAAGTGATGAGAACCAACAACAGGGAGAAGAAGACATGAGCGCCATGAGAGGCACTTTGAATTACAGTAGCAAGCCTGTTTGAGAGCTGAACTCGCAGTAAGCCTTGCTGAGGAATGCAGTTTGTAGAGACTAGAGCGTCTCCACAAAAGGCAGGGTGTCAGACTTGATCATAGACACTCATGACCTGTTTGCACACATGTATAGCACATGACGAGAGCCCAATACCGCAGCGGCTTAACTCAAGCCAAGTGGAAGTGAAAAGAGCCGCTTCTACCTTTGACAAGTTCGTGTGTGAAATGGCTTTGATTCTTTAGACTCCAGCACCAAACCCTTTTGGAGTCAAAACTCGGGTGCCAAACTGTTTTGAATTTGGACTTTAAACTGTAGCGCAAAGCCTTTCCAAAGTCAAAGTTGAATGCCAAGCCGTTCTGACGTTTAAGTTTACACTCCAGCACCAAACCGTTTGGGAGTCAAAACTCCAGGGCGAAACCGTCCTTAAGGGTTCAATGGTTGGGCCTCAGAGATGATAACATTCAATGCTGGACAGAGAAACTAAGCACCCCCATCTATACTACTGGTTTTCCGACTTTTGCGTGCCTGATTTGGTTTTGGCAGCGTGAGGCAAAGGCAGATGAGAACATCTCGAGCTAGAGCCACCAGAAAAACAACGGAATGAGCAACACTCTTGCGCAACATATTACTACAAAAACATACAAAGCAAGGACAGCATACAAAGCCAAGGCAGCAAACCACGTATTTCCTTTGAACACATCAGATCAGGAAGACCATGTGCGAGGTTAGGCTGATGTTGGTTTGAACGAATCGTTTAGGGCGGGTTGCTGCAACAAGCACACCTCATAGGGCCTGGTATAGGTACGGCAAAGTGGCGATGGATTCCTTACTGGTCCAGTGTTTTTAACTGAGAGCGTGTTGAACGTGGTTGGAGGGCGGATGTGGCCGATGGTTTCGGACGGTAAGTAAGAATTCAGATTGTACTGCTAGTTAGGGTTGTCAGTTTCAGATTGGATGCAGATTGTGACATTCAGGTTGTTAGCAGGCGCCCAGGAGGCACAGTATGGGTGTGTCTCGTCTAGGTCTTTTTCTTGCTCTTGCCTTTAAGACACCAACCTTGACTCCAACGCACACACACACAGAAAAAGCAAGATGGAGCCCACAAACCCGAATGCAAACACGTATGCCGACCTACTGTGTACATAAACAGACCCCCCCGCTGGTTAGCCACATGAGCAAGCGAACCAGGGACATCATGCACTGCAGACTCCACCACCAAGGCAGCAGCGGGGGCCGGGCCCGGCACTGGGTTGCCGGCGTAGAACTGATGTAGAAGCACAGCGGCGGGACGAAGATACCAGGCAGCCAGCAGGTCCGCAGCAAGGGCAGGACGGGCTGACGTGGTGCGAGATCAGCAAGGCTTGATGATGTGCTGTGATGGCTGCTGTCGCACAGTGGTGGAAATCGAAGATCTGCAAACATGTCGAGGCAGAACTGTACAAGAATCCCCTGGGCACGTATTCGCTGTAGTGAAAAACAAGAGGAGGTCTAGCGAAGGTCATCAAAAGTAAAAGGGTTTGGAAGGAGTCAGCTAAGAGGCGAATCCAAAAGTCAAAGCCAACTGCGGGCATCGCAACCTCGACGTCCATGGAGCATGACAAATCATGGCGCACGGGCAATCATGAATATGAAGATCAAACAGGGGCAGCTGAGGGGTCCTCATGCTAGGCCCTAGGCATCATAGGTTGAAGATCCTTCTTCTGAGGCAAAAGGAATTATAACGAGAAAGGAGTGGAAATCCAATCCGGGCATGGGTGCAGCGTTAGTTTTCCCACAAAAAACAATCAGGAGGATTAGCCGAACATTGCCAGGCATTTCCTTCAATAATGGCGTTATCCGGGTGAATACGGTCGTGTTTCACAACCCCGTGATCAAGGCGCAATAGTCTATCACCTTCCACCTCGCCGCCGCGCGCGAATCTCTGACCAGCGCCAAAGGCGATCAAATGGAGGAAGACCTTGCAGCGGTTCTTGTCCAATCGTCTTTGCAAGAACTAGGGCCGTGTTCCATTGATCATACTGAAACATCTCCGGCAGCCTCACAGCCTTGTGCATAAAAGCCCATGGTGTGGGAATCACGCAAAGAGCTGCTTTCCTCTGTGGCGTGCCCTAGAAACAGAGTGTGACGCACACACTCGGCCGCTTTGCGGCGCTCTTGCGCAAAAACCTGAATAGGCACCTAAAAAGCCTTAGAAACGACAGAAAAGAAAAACAGAAAGAGCAGCGCTAAAAGGGCAGGAGAGAAAGATAGGGGTAGAAAAAGTGACTACTTAGCCCTTGACTGGGGTAGGGAAACGAGCCTAAAAAGCCTGAGAGAAAGCCCAAGAAAACGACGAAAGACGTAAGAAAAGAAAGTGGGGGGCAGGGAGGGGATGCATGTACAAGTGTGTGTGTGTGCAATTGTGTTAGAATACCTAGCACTCTAGAGTTACTGAATACTTGGCGGAAGTTAAGTAGGTGCAATAGGACGGGAGTGGGACTTTGGTCCTAAGCCGCCCGGGTAGAGTAGACTAGAACAGGGACAACAGAGGGAAAGGCGCCGACGCGCGAGTGTGTCGAGTACCATTTCCCTCTGTTACCATAATTAGGGGGGGGGGTTGGGGGTGTTTGGGGTAGAGAACTCGTCGGGGTTTATGCTCGGTAGGCCCGGCGGCTTCGAATTTCCGTATACCGGCGGTATTGAGTCAGGAAATTCAGTGGTTGAGATGGAAATCAGAAAAGATAATCCAAGGCGCGCAGGAAGCAACAAAGTCAGTTAAGTGGTAGTCCGGCGTGAATTCAGCGCCCCAGTGACGGGGATCACACTCTGCACCCAGTGGGACGACAGAGCGGCGCACTCTTAGACAATGGGCTTGCAGTTACATCACTTCCCCGAGCAAAATGAGTGGCAGAACGGAAAGGTGGCTCAGCCCGCAATGAACAGAATGTTTGAACAGTGGCGGTTTCACTTGACTGCGAAGGCGCTCAGCGACGAGGCGGCGAGTTCAGCGGCAGGAAAATGGGCTTGTGGGGAGTATCATGAAAACCACCATGGAAGCAAAAAAGGGAAAAGTAGGGTCACAGCTTGTGAAAAACTCAGCAGGTACACGGAGGTGATCAATCTCCGCATCCCCCATCGGGGAACAGCTTCGTTGGCACAGGTATCCACGATGGGCTTGTGCCCCCTGTTTGCCGAAAACTCTTAGAAGCAGAGTGTGACACACACACACACACACTCCACCGCAGTGGTGAGATGGAATGTGCACGCATCACCGTTGTGTGTTTTTGCGACTCATGTGCCCCAAAAATGTTCGTGGTGAGTGTGATTATTGCGACCCTCGGTTTCAGAACAGATGGAGAATGGAAGGATGGACACTTGGGATTCTTTTTTGAGGGTTCTATGGTGTCCAGATTCTCCGGTTTAACCGTGCCTTGGGGAGTCTGAAGGGGTAGGTCAAGGCGCTGGAATGGTACTGCAAAATATCATTTGGCGGATTTGCTGAAGAATGCAAGCTGGACAACTCATTGGAATTGGAATGTCTGCAGCTGTTAGCCACAGATGATTCGGATGACGCAAAAAAATCACACGCAAATATACGCAATTGACAAGTCCTTCTTCCAAAAAATATCGTGATAGGGACAATTAATACATTTTTCCAAAGCTTTGAGAGGCATGTTGGCAACATAGTTTGTGACCGCTTTGATCCGCCAAAAGACGAAAGCAAAACAACCCATTGCTTTAAACTCACGTCCGAATCATTTCAGCCGCGAGTTCCGTTGGATTGGATGAAATCCAGGCCAAAACTTCAACCGGGAATCTCCCTCACCACTTGAGTACGAAATGGTTTTTTGAGGGTTGCTGACGGGGTTCCTGGATGCAGTTAGGCACCGAAAGATGTTCGAGTGCGCAGGTGTTTTCACGGCCACGGAAACGATTTCCGATGACGCGCAAAACTGTTGAAAGCTCTGCTGGGCGCTTATGGTGGGAGTTTCTCCGATCCAGACACTTGAAAAACGTTTTGTCGTTTCTTACAAGCTCTACTTCTATTTTGATGCTTCTTGAATAGTCCTGAAGATTTAGGTATCTGAAAGGGTTTTGATTCGTTGTGAAACGCTCTGAGGTTCAACAGGGACAACCTGATGATGATCATTGGCTCGCCCAGTCACTTGGTCCAAAAACTCCGGACGACTGGAACTGCCCCGGGCCTTTGACCATCGGGCCCTTTCGCGTCGGTCAGGTGGGTGTGCAGCTTGACCGTGATAGTGCTCTTGATCGGGTTTGGGCTCTCTGGCCAGATCCTTCCAAGGCTCCAAAGCTTTGAATTCTAGAAGAGAAGTCTCAAGAGTCTCAAATGACTCACAAATGATCTTCATGGTTTTGATATGCTTTGATAGATCCTTGAAAGAGGTGGTTTGGACACCTCCACAACGTCACGCTTTTCCACAACACGTCTGCGATCCCAAGATCCGCAGATCCGCGTGCAGGTTTGTGGCCAACCAGTGCACATCCGAGCAAGGAATGTGCACGCCCGAAGCTGAGACAGCAAAACTCGTTAGCTCAGGTATGTCAATCTGATGGTATCTGATGGGTCAGATTTTAGATGAGCAATTCAAATCAATGGTTGAGCATACCTGAGAGAAAGAGAAAGTCAACAACTTTTCTATTTATGGGTATATGTTGCAAGTGCACAGCTACATCCCAGGGTGAAATTCCCTCAAAACCCTCAGATTCTGTGTCCTGGACACGCCGACCAAAGCAAAAGCTGGGACTCACTTGGGTATCTTCAGTTCATTAGCTGTTGTAAACCACCCAAGCTTGGGGATTGTGCCACCTACCCTGAAAACACTGTACACAAGTCTCCAAAGAGTGCCGAAGGAAAACAATCCACTATAGCTGTTGTTCCCGGTTTGGTTTTCCCTTCCGAAGGCCCGGAGACTGCACCTGCCCCTTCCCTTTGATGAAGCGGGATTTGGTGACGCAGGACGGACATGCGACGCGAGGGTCGGGGGCAAAAATCACATGCGGTTGCTAGGAATGGGGCCTTTTCCCAAGAAATCTTTGTTCATCAAGAGTCTACATTAAGTTCATGCCTCCTTTCATCTCCTTTCATATCCTTTCTCTTCGCATCCATCAGCGAAGCCGCTGCAAGGACGCCCAAGCTTGTTCTCAATGCGTTGAGGAGTTTTGCCCAGTGAAGCTCTTGGTTGGCCCCCGTGGGCCCTGCCTGGCCTCTCACTGGACATGGAAAAAAATGCCTAGGCCGTCCCACAGGGAGATCCATCATGCTCGACATCTGTCTGAGTCTGAGTGAAAAAATCGCCATCTGGTGTTCCATCGTTGTCCGTGTGATGGAACAAAATCCCATGACGTTGGCAGGCGTGCGAATGCGAAGATGCCTCCTGGCCCAGGAGATCGGGCGCAGGGTCGAGCTCGTGCTCGGAATGGCGTAGTGAATGGCTCGTGCTCGCTTTGGTCGATGTGACCATCGGCTTCTCCAGGATTGATGTCGGATCTCCTGAAAAGCCATGCTGGCAGTGTGTTGAAGCCTCAGCCAGCCTTGGTTTTCACCGTACACAATAGAAGTTCAAATAGAAGAAAGTCCTAGACTTAAAGGTCTTGCACTTCCAGGGTAACATGTTTGATGATTCTTCCTCTATTAGTCTTTTTTTTTGAACGTTGGGGCCACTGGCCGGGCCCTGGAGAGAACTGGGCTAGGAAAAGCCTTCGCTTTGGCTGCAGGTTCATCCGCACAAGGACGTGATCCTACGCCCTACTCTGAGAGTTAAACTGTCTCATGTCAGCCGTGAAACGACCACAGAACCCTCCAGTCGGTTTGGCCCTGGACACCCCAAACCAGGTGGAGAGGATGGGGATTGCCTTGAATTGGGAGGGGCGAATAGAACCTGTGCGCCTCCACCGAAGCACAGCACTGGTGCAGTGAACAAGTGAACTGTACCGAACCCGTGCGCCGGTGGCAGGTACCGTCTTCCGATACACTGGCGCAGTCATGTTGGACAAGAATTCTGGCTCCAACAGCTGCCTGCGCCTGAGGAAGACTGGGTGAGAGGCCTGTGGGATTTGCAGCGATGTGGGCTGATGCATCTCAAGGTCTTACATGGTCGAGCGACAGCTGGCAGGTGATGCCATGTCAAGGCACGATATGAGGATGTGAGGCACCTTCGATGCGCCTCAAAGAGGCAGTAGATATGATGTGTGTATTTGAGATCCGGGAGACCCCTGGGCCCCATGGGCAGACTGGTCTATTTTCCTGCAAGGTCTCCTGGCTTTATACATAGCCATATGTCATGGAACATGGAGATGCGCCAAAGACACCTGCTAGAAGGAACAAGAGACAAATGAGATCAGTAGTTATCTTTTTTTTTTAAATACCCTTTTTTCTCGGGTCTTCCCCTTCTAAGAACTCTTTTTCACAGTTCATGATTGTAAGACTAAGGGACATAGGTCTGTAGTCTGTAGCCCTTGAAAAGGACTCAACGGTGAAAGCCAACAGGAAAGCCAATGTGGTCACTGCACATCATGAGACCACGAAAGTGTTGAAACCACGGTGTGGAAACCGCGGGTTCAGTCACAAGGCCATTAATAAGGAACCGGTTGGACATGAGTTTTGGATACGTCAGCCTTCAACCTACTAGTGATGATTAGGGGCTGTCCATACACGAAGCCTTCCTTTGGTGCTGTGCCTCGTCTCCGCTGCAGAACGAGCGCAGGCACGCCGGAGAGCTCCATGAAGTTCAACCAGCGAGGCAACGAGGACATCTTTTGCACCGGCCGAGGGAAGCAATGCTTGCACGTCAAAGAGTGCCCTTCGACCGTCGGGCTCATTTTGCGTCGCCGGATTCGGGCGTTGCCACCGTTCCAATCCTTTTTGAATTGGGAATGAGAGGAACAGTGAGGATATGAGGATGGAGGAGGAACAGTTGAGCCGCAGGTGTGTCTAACGACAGCCTCAACGACCTTCCAGGGGCGCCTCAACAGCTTTCTGGTATGTCATAAGTGTCTATGTTGGTCCCTTATGTTGAGCCTTTTTCTGCATGTCGGGGGGAGATCTCTTGCTGGCTGCCAGGTATATGTGCACCACAGATCCGTCCCAGTGCAGCACAGAGATGTGCCGTTGCGAAGATCCAACACACCTTCGTGAGGCTGAGATGTGGGGGCGTGGGGTTCAGCCCGGCTGGGGGGGTGCGAGCTCATGGCTCTGAAGGCGCGACAAGACCAATTTACCTCTGCCTGAACTAGCTGAACAGGTTTTCTGAAATATGATATATTTGCTTTTTTTATTGATGGGTGCGACACACACACACACACACCCTGCATCATTCGGGATAGGATAAAAGAAGCACTCTGACCAGCAGCCATGGTGGAATGAGACTTGAACTTGCCCTTTTTCACGGAACGCGCTGCTCGAGGAGATGCAAACTGTCAACAGATCCACTTGTTATTTGCCTGGATCTCAGAACCGATGTCGTGACCGACCGTGTTCCGTGTTGTTGTTTATTGATGTCTTCTTGCATGACATATAAATAGGCGATATATTATACAGTATATATATTATATTATATTATATTATATTATATTGCTTATTATATTGTTTATTATATTATTATATTATATTACATCATATTATATTATATTGTATTATATATATATTATATATATTGTAAACTTTTTTGACCCCTCCACGGGCGACGCATGCGAGGATTCCACCCGGTGCCAACAAAGTATCACAAAGCAACAAACAGATCAAGAATTGCATGTAAGTGCTTTGCAAACGAGTCAGGGTGAGGGTCACTCCTTCAAATGATTTGCATCTGACCCCTGGCCTTTGAAGACCAGTATATAAATGGTTGACCTGGTTTTAAGTGAAACATCCTGAGCAAAACAGTTCGGTTTTCTCAAATTCAGACCTTTAAATCGTAGGTACCAGGAATCCCAGCCCTGCCCAGTCAGAGTCCTCTCTCGGTTCTTAGCGTTCAGGTGTACAGCGCCTCTTCCAGAGTGTCCCATGCCGGGGGTCCCTGGTGGAGCTGTTGTTCGGCCGCGGAGTTCGGTGTCCTGTTTGGGGTCCATTTCAGCCGAACATGATCTTCTTGGGTGGTGCAGCCCCTCTAGCAGGGGCTGGTGATGCTTTTTTTCCACACGAAACAACACCATGGGACCATCGGCCATCGGATGCACAAATCCAACATCAAAACATGTTTTAACCGATGGCGCCACCGTGGCACCTCTGTCTGTAGCCGAACTTTCTGCGTAGGTTCTGCACGCATGTTAACACAAAAAAGGAGCAAACGCTGGCCACTGGCCACATGTTTTTTCGGTACAACACACACACACACATGCGTGACTCATGCTTGCGCAACCTTGTTTCTCCGCGAACCGAACGTCATTGTTTTGGCCCACCCCCGGCCCCCACGCCCTACGAAACACTGCGCGCACCTGGAAAAGACGCAAGTAACATCGCGCTGTCCGGTGTCCGGTGCAACTGCCGCGCACGCGGAAACAGGGGGACTGGACTCAACATCCAAAGAGCGTTGGTGTGCCAGATGCAGACCAATCGCTTGGCGGTCGTGAGATGTACGACGGCACTGTGAACGTTTTGTCTTGATTTCAGTCGGGTCTTGAGCAAAGGTCTCCTGCACAGTGCTCCTCCGAGCCCTGTGAGTGCAAGCCGGGCTTTTTCAAGGCACTGCAGAAGATCTTGCTGCACAGAACTGGGAGATTCGTTTGCCAATGAAGAGAATTGGTCATGTGGGACGAGCAGATCAATGGACCAATTCCTGCCATTTCACGGAGCTGCCGCTCCGTCTTTTTCGCTTTGGACACGCTTCGTTTGTCGCTTTGGACGCTTCGCTTGTCTTTCTTTCTGAAGAACCTTTTGGCGCTCCGTTTGTCGCGGCACCAGGCGAGGCAAAAGTCTGATGAGGCTTGCTTTAGCCCTGCACTCAGCGGGCCCACGGCGGCCGAGACGAAGCAAACTGCCGTCCAAACGGTGGTTGAGTTCGATGTCTTTTGGTTCCTAATTGCTCAGACGGAAAGTAACGTTTGAGTGGGAAGTGATTCATCTACAAAGCCAAAAAAGGGGGGAGGATACGAGGATACGGACTGACCCTAGGACCCTAGGACCCTTTCCATTCAAGTGACCACTCATCCTTCCGGGGTCTAGGGATTGGCTTTCTCAGCTGTGATACAGTGGTGGACATGTCGACGGTCGATTTTGATGTCCTGTTCGACTACAGTCGGCGTAGTCGGCGTGTTCAGGAGATTGCCAGACATCTTCTGTCATCAGAAAAGCACCACTTTGGTCCACATCGGTCTTGGACGTTCCCAGTTTCCACCGTGGCACCAGGCTGTCAACCGGGCGTGGCACCCTTCGCCGCAGGCGCTTACGGTGGACCGGTCCAGAGTTCTCCCCCCATCCAGTTTGGGTGACATGTTGATGAAGCTTCAGTTCAGGGAGCCAGGTGTCGGTGTTGGGCCGCCTGGTGCTTTGGGCACGCCTGCTTTGGGGTGTTCACCCCGGAAACGGACGTCACAGCACGAGGCTTCTGGGGGTTTTGCCTTGCTTTTGACAGGATTTACATCGTTTCTGGGGTTCCTTTCAGCTGGAGCCACGCGTGGATCCTCGGTAGTCGGGTCGGGTCTTGGGCTCTTAGGCAGGAAGGGGAACTCGAGAGCCTGACTTTTTGGTTCAGATTTTGCGGAAGACCGTTTTCGATGCCACACAAGGCTTGACTTTTGAGGATTGGGCCATTCAACTTGGACACCAGACCAGAAAACCCATGTTTCAGACTATTCAGCCACGAACGCTCCTGACTTGTCCACTCTTCCGACTCTTCCTTTCTTTTTGGGATGGTGGGGACGTGCCCTCCTGCCGCTCCGGAAAAGCGTGCGCATCGCTGCAGCCGTCCTTTCGACGCCCAAAGGTTCTTGCTCTGTGCCTTTCTGGGAGTCAGCAAAGCCATCGCCCGGACCACCTGGACCGCGACGCCGCGCGCTTTCCGAACCCGGCGGGGGCGATAGGCGCAGAACTGCGAACGGCTGGGTTCGCGAGGCTGTCCGCGGAGGCTGTTCGGGTGGCGAACTCTGGACTGTTCCCGACGTTCGTCGTCCGTTTTGGGGCTTCGTTTCGTTCGAACAAGGTCCCGACTTCGGCGCTGCGACCGACCTTTCGGATGGTGGGGTCTACGGTCTACGCCACTCAGACCCTTCTTTTCTGGCTTTGACTTCCATTTTCTACCGACCGTTCGTTCTGGGTGTCTATAAATCGCCCTCTTAGATCCTCATCTAGGTTATGTAAGGCCCCAGTAAGCCCCCACCGGGGACCGAGTTCCAGGGATCGGTCCTGCTTCTGTCCGCTTTACCCGAAGCCACGAGGTGGGCGATCCGGCACCCAACACGCGACGGAAGAGACGTGGATCTCAACCGAGGATCAGGTGCGGTGGTTGACGATCTTTGAGGGTTCGCCGGGTTCGCTCGGTCGTGGATCAGGTGCGGTCGTGGATCAGGTGGTGGATCAGGGTTTTGGCGCAGGATGACGGTGGCTCAGTATTCGGTCTTTGGACGGCTCGGTCTTCGGTCTTTGAGGATGTGTTCTTTGGTTTTTGCCGGGTCTTTGTCAGCCCTCTCGAGTCGAACAAAGCTGGTGGAAGTCAGTCAGGACCTGGTCGGAGAACTGCGCGCTCTACCTTGAAGACACACTCCAGGTGCGGTAGAATGGCGCTCGACCTGACGGAACAAGGCCTTCGAAGTGATGAGACGTTGCTAAGCCATCTGTGGAATCAGAGCTAGCCTGGGGGCTCTAGGACTTTGGAACATCTGATAGCACCTTTTGGATGGAGAGAAACGGAGGTCAACTTACCCTGATTTCGGGATCGGGATGTGTGTTTCGACCCGGAAGCCACATGGGTTTGTGAAATGGGTGAAGCTTCGAGGGTTCCAGGTGACGGATGTGCCAGGTAGCTTGAGTGGTTCTTCAGTTTTACTGACTGAACTTCATCCCGTTCTTTGCTTGTAGGGATTTGTAGGGCACACAACAACAAACACAGATTTGTAAGAGGGTCACCACCTGGGAACTCCGCAAGGGTCATGAACTGAAGAAGCTGGAATGTATGTACTTTTGTCGGTGTTGAAAGCATCTGGGGCTCTGACTTGGGCTCAGCGGAAAGCCCCTGTGACTGGAAGGAACCGGAAGAGTGTTGTGAGGTGAATCACTGAACAAGAAGACCAACATCCCCTGGAAGCGAAGAAGACTGTTGGAACATCTGCCCTGCTTCATGAGCCTCATGAGCCATGACAGTCTTAGCTTTTGCCGGTTCAGGGCCTTGTTGAAAACGCCTGTCACTGGTCCGACGGGCGTTTTCTTCCAGGGCAGGGCAGTCCTCATTGTTTTGCAGGTCATGTACGAAAAGGTGGGATGCTGGAAGCCAGCACCTCAGAGACTCCATAGAGATCCGAGGGGCTCTGGGCGGGATCTGACTGGGATTGGTGATCAGGGCGACTTGGTTTTGCTGAAGAGCTGTGATTTGCGTTTCTTTCCTTTGTTTTCGCCAGCATCAGGAACAGAATAGACCATTTGGCGGCCCAGCACCTTTCGCGAAAGCTTAATTCTGCTTATAATCCTGAAATGCCTTAGGAGTAGCAACCTGAACGAAGTGGCTGTGGGTCGATTCCAGACGTGGCGGGGGGGGGGTTGACACCGCGGGGTTTCCCATCAAACAGCTGGATGCGGATGTGGACCAACCACGCTACGATTCCCAAAAATTTGGAATTCTGTTTGCTGTAGGTTCCACAGTAGGTGAATCCAAACTCTCTTGTGACCACTCCGATGCCTCAGCGACGCGCAGGCCGCTGAAGCGTGTCAGCTGGGCTGTGTTTGGTCCCGAGCACCAGCTTTTTGTGCATCAAGAGGATCAGAGCGGCAGTCCAAAAAAGAAGAGGACCAGCAGAATATCTTGAGTATCAGAGCTGTGTTTTTTCCAACCCAAAGGCTCATGGACCCTCAAACTGCCACATGTTGGTTCGGTCCAGAACCCCTAGTTATCCAAACCCTCGTGAACGGCCTGTGTCCAGCCTCCCCTCCCCTCCAGCCCCCCCTTAACTCGGCCCTATGGACCGTGCTGGGTCGAGCCTCCACACCGCTTGAGTGTTTCACTCGCCACGCGGCGGCGCGCACTCAGGCGCAAGGTCGAAGCCGCCTTGGATGCCTGTGATGCCGCCCTGGATCCGGTCTATACGGTTCTGGACGCTGGCTTAGACCCTTGGAAGAGCACGAGTCGACAGCGATGGGTCGCTGGCTGCTCTCGTCGCTAGACCATGGGGGGAATGGCATTCCCAGAAAGACTCCAGCTTCGGGATCAAGCCCTTTTGGAGCGTCTTCCAAAGGCCGAAGAGCTTTGCAATTTGACCAGTTGCATCTCCACCACCCTCAGGAGAACTTGCAGCAGGCAATCACCAGTGGTGTCCAGAAAGTCAAGAAGTTCATGGGCCAGGTGCCAACCACTTTGCGTGGGGCACCCCTTGGGGGGTGCACCATCTGGGCCAAACTGCGACTCATTTCTGAGATCCGTCACCAATTTGGGCGAATTATGTGTCACTGATTTGGGTAAAACCCCATTGCACGATTCCTCGATAGGATGAGTCGCTCCTAAGTGTCGTGAATCTTGTGAGTCATCTAAGAGTCATCTATCATGTTTTCAACTGAGCGGCTGTCATCCCTATTTTCACTGCGAGGCCGATGGAAGCAAGTGGATAGCCCAGTTACCACAACAGCCCGCGTGGACATGCGCAGAGCTTGGGGGAGCCAGCAGAACACAGTTTCCAAGGACGCCGAAGACCAAGAAGCCACGTGAAGCACGTGAAAAGGAAAGCCAAAAAGGCCAGATGGTCCCAGTGGAATCGTTGTGTTCGATGGAGCTTAACCCTGCAAGTCCAAGACCGTTTTTAGAAAGGGAACGATCTGGTTTTTGTAGTGCAAAAAATCCGCAAAACAATGGTTGTTCGGGATGATCCGGCTATGTAAAAGATGGTGCTTGGACTTCTGGGCTTATGTCATTTGTCATTCACCATTGTGCATGCCATATTCGCAGATCCATCTCTCATTCGCTTCATTCTGCGGGGTGAAGACGATGACAAGCAGAAACCATGCTGGACCAACGCGTCGCAACCGCAAAACGCGTCGCAACCGCAAGGGCCAAGCGCTCCAAAAGAGTTGGGAGCCCTAGTAGCGTCCTTGCGCTCCTTGCTCCTAGTAGTAAGGCCAGGAGCCCCCCCAATAGCGTCCGATCGCTCCTAGTAGCGATTCTTGCGGCTGCATTGAAGTTACAGCTTGATCATTGAACGGTTTTTTCACTCGGACCGCGAACATGGACCTGGGTATGGAGGGATCGGACTCTCATATGGAGGGGTCTGGGGTCTCAAATCCCAACACTTTGCCGTTGGGAGCGTCAGGGCCCTCGGTGTGCCCAGACCACGCCTGCATGGAGGCCGTTCCCGGAGCGCACGGCTGGAAGCGCCGTGGAGGCACTGTCCTGGGATCCCATCAACACCGAAGCGGCCGTGAACAACGAGGAGCCGCCCGGGTGGTCCCCCGACGCCTGCGAACGCCGGTGGGAGACGCTGGGTGGGTCACCGGTCGGAGGGCGGTGGAGACGTGAGGAGGGTTGGGATTCCCCCGGTTCCAACAGCAGCATGAGGACAGTAAAAGAAGGTCCGGATGGTAACGACAGGTTACGTCACGGCTACAGTAAAGCACCGCTTTTTTGATTTTTTTTCCTGTTCCAAGAGACCAAGGATTTCTGGTCAGGTTTTGCCTCGTGGAGCTTGAGCCCCCTTTTCGAGCCACGCTCAGCCAAGCAGGAGTGGATGAATCACGTGGTCCCGAGCCTTTCGCAACGCCAATCTGCTGGAGTCCCAGCAGAGGTTTGGGGATGTTGGCAACGCCAATCCCAAAAATGCTAAGTTGGAGTTCCGATGACTAGTGGGATTGAAACTTACAACGGCAACTGCTAGGAAGAGAGACTGGACATGGCATGGTGGGCGTTACTGCCCACTGAAACTTCACGTAGAAGATGCACATGAAAAATCGCAGTCCACGGATCTGTAGAGAGCCTTTTTTGCAGTCCTAAGAACACCTCGCTGTGTTCCTGAAAAGGCAGGGCAACCCCACCCTGGGTCAAAAAGCACCAAAAGCAAGCTCCCTTTTCGCCGCGATGTTCTCCGTCGACTGTTTTTTTGAATGTTTGTGGAGCCCATTTAGGATATTTGGGGTATATAAATACTAGAAGCTATGGCACTCTCGAAGGGTGTCCAAAAGAGACCCATATGCCATAAGTAGTGCAGGGTTGTCCATTCTTGGTGACCCGGACGGAGCTTCTGACCTTGCACTTTCTCTCCGAGGCACGAATCGCCAAGAATGAGACGCTCCAGTGCCTGCGATCACTTGATTTTTTTTCGATTCTTGATGAAACCGAAACCTGGAACCGGAGCACCACTGAAGAACACAACCCTGGCCCCCTTGCACTTTTCCGACCCAACCAGTCCATCTCTCTGCCGCCAGGCCCACGAGCGCTGTACAGCGCTTGCGCCAACGAAGGGAAGCGAAGGCAGGGACGGTCAGGTACGCGCCGGAACTCCGCAGATGAGTGATGGCTGACAGGTGAGGTGAACACAATCGATTGACGTTGCTGGTGATGTTTTCCTGTTTGGTTGAAAGACACCTCTCCCATGTTCCCATTGGTGTACTCCAGGAACATCATTTGGTGAGCTGAGCTGTCACATCGCAGTGTTGACCCACACCCAGATGGTTGAGGTCTTCGTCTCATTTTCTTCCATCTGCGGACACATCGGGCCATCTGGACCCCACCATGGATGAGGTGGTTTTCCCCTAGAAGTCCACGGAAGATCTGGACTACATTGAGCTCTGACTACTGAAAACGACCTTTGGCATCACCAGCTTCTTGGGTCACCGTAGATAGACTCTAACAGCAGTCACGTTCGACGGGGTGCGATCCATGGAGGTAGTTGGGGTGCCCCAACGTCACATCCACAGCCCCTGGATGGGACGAACCAAACACACCCCGTCGAACGTGACCCCTGGTAGTCCATTGTTTTGGTCGAATCGTCTTGGGACTCGGTGGCACTTCATGTCCTCTTCAGAGACGGTAGGAGGCACCCCCTTGGGCCGCCGGGCACCACCTGGACCTCCGAGGCCCAGGCTGCGGAACGTGAGAAGGCGGCCACCCCGGCCACCAGCGCTGCCGAGGCCAGAACGGGTGGGTTTCAGGGCGGTGAAGGGCGGTGGGTTTTGGGTGAAAAAGGACACTCTATGAGTGCAAGAGCCAACATAGACTTAAGAATCTTATTATACATAGGCGTATTTCGGTGCGGGAATCAAATGACCCCTTTTTCCGAAGAACACTATACTTTTGCGGTGGTTTATCTAATTGTGGTCTAGCGCGGTTATTCCTTGAACTTTCTTGCTCACTTCAGCCCAATACTAGGTGAGAGAAGCTTAGAACACCATTGAACTTCATCCTTGGACATGCTCCAAGTATGTTTGTTGCTTCACCCCGAGTAAAGTCTTCACAACCCTCGTAGTCCTCCTTTGTTTTCTGCCCCGAACGTGACATGAACACGTGGTTTTCCCCTCCAGATGAAGCAGACACGTCGTGCTATTCTTCCCATTGTCTGGGATCAACTGCCCGGTTTTCTTTGCCTTCTCCAGGCTTGCCCTTCTTCCAGGCCTTCCCTGCCACCCCCAACTCCGCGCCCCGCCCTGGCCGCCACAGGCTGAAGTGGACGAGTCTTGGATCGACCTGATGGAGCTCAAGGAAGCCAAGGAACGCGAGGCGGATACCGAAGGGACGCGCGCGTGTGCGCGGTCCGGTGGGGCTGGGTCGTCGCATGGGTCCGCAAGCAAGAACATCCCGTGGGGTAGGCAATTGAAGGCCCGATGACGAGCGCGGGAACCGACGCAATGCCAGACTCGATGCATGGAGGCCAAGGAGAAAGCCGCCGCGCAGCGCCGTGAGAGGAAGCATGCAGCAAAGACCAGGCTCGTCGTCGCGTTCCGAGGGAAACAGAGCTGGAGCGTGGAAGAGAGCGCCGGGCTACAAAGCTTGGTGAGGCCACAAAGCTTAGTGTGTCAAAGTCATACAAAGTCAATACCAGGACCTTGCGTTTGAGGTGTCTCTAAAAAGCCTCATAAAGAAGTGATTCGGAGTGTTCAAGAAAACCAGCTTGGCGAACGGAAGTTCTTGGTCGGTTCTTTTTTATCCGTTCAATATGCTTGGGCCCTTTCAAGGGGATTTCGGACCCGACACCTTTTCACTGCTCGGGGTGGGGGGGTCTTCTCCAGTTCTCCCTGTCACTACCATCACATCACGTGGGGCCGCAGGATGTCATAACCGGGTAGCATTGGGACTCATCTGCTACCCCGGGGACCCCGTCTATGATTGACTGGATGGACGGACTGACTTCCAGGTAGGGTATATATAGTCGCTTCGTCAAGTCACGGAAGGTCTGGGTAGTCATGGTAGTTCAATGACCATTTTCCTCATTTTTCGAACTGGTTTCCTCGTTTCCAAAACGTTCCTAATTAGGTGAAGAGGCAAATCATGGTGGATCTCTTTGCCTCTTCAGTCCTCGGCCACGCCATCCGAATCAGATCTGACTTGCTTTGCGATCCCGCCAGCACTCCCAGGCGAGCCAAGGTCGTCTCTGCAGGCCAGCAACGTGCACACATGACCGGCAGATGCGCAGTTTGAAAGAATGGTGATAGACTCCTTGGCTGTTCGACGGAGCACATCTTTGACCAAACGGAAGGACGAGCCATGCTGTGAGGCTCTTCACCAGATGCGGACCAGGACGAAGCGGAGGCGCGGAGGCTCTTCCTCGTGATCTGAAAAACACCAAGAGGTCGAACCTACCCACGAATCACCTTTAACTTCCAGGGGCAACCACACCGTGAAAAAACGGTCTTCATATACAAAAAACATGTTTTTGGCTAGGGAAAACCCGGTTTTTGATGGGCCATGTGGGGCCCCTGGTTTTGTTTGGGATTGGTTTCATTGGTTTCCCCACCGAAGGACTCCACCAACGACCCAGGTTGCGGGAACACGCCTTTAGCATGTTGACCCTTGTAAATCCTGTGAAGCTGCACAGAAGCTGTATGGGTTTCTCAAAGAAGTAATGGTTGTGACCATCCCTTTTGCTTAGACACTTGCACAGTTCTCAAGGGGGGTTGCTTTGACCTCCAGGGCTATGGCAGCCTGGCATCATTTTTGTTCAGAGGCCCATCACCAGCACCATCCGTACTTCACCCGGTGGTGTTCGGCTTCTCCCCCCAATTTGGAAGTGATCCATTTGGTACACGAAGCTGCCCGTTCCGACACATCGCGCGTCCCTTTTCTTTCATCGTTTGCTGCCGAAACCGAAACCACCGACACAGCGCGCTGGCAGGACACTGTGGCCAAGAAGGCTGAGAGTGACCAGGTGGGAGACGGTTGTTTGACCGACAATCACTCCGTGGATGGAGGGCAACTTCCCTACTGTAAGGGGTGGGACCATCAAATGGTCCCGTACAGGGCCTACCGTTGTCCTATCTCGGGACGGGGGCGGAAGCTTCTGCCAAGGATTGACCTTGCGGAAGGTTTGGATTTGATGTAGTTTCTTAATTTCTCCTTGATGCAGTGAAACGAAGAATGGCGTGCATCCTGGGAAGACTCCTTTCCTCTACAAGCAGGGCCAGGTCATGGAAACGAGCAGCAAGAGCCAGTTTTGCAGGTTGCACCTGCGTGGTGACTTCAAGCATCGTGTGCATTTGGTCTAGGGACCACGATGTGGAAAATACGAGGTGATGTAGCTCGGGAGCTTGGAGACATTCGTGACGGGGTTTTTCTCCACGGCCAGGAGCAAGAGAGCCAAGCACAAGGCCACTCTGATCCCCCGTCCGTCGCGGCGCCGCGCGACCGGCGATCGGTCACGTTTGTGTTCCACCGAGACGCGCCGGACAGCGAGGAGTACGCGAGACCGCGCGACGGCGCGACGGCGTGAGAGTACGCTCGACGCTTGCGTGTTTGCAAGGGCCTGGTGAGCCTGACCTGCTACTCAGCGAGGCACGCATGGCTGTTTGTTTCGGGCTTCACCAGGCTGAGACAGGCTGAGACAACGGCTAGGGCGTTGAGCCATTTGAGACAGGAAGGTGATGATGTGGACTTTGCAATGGTTTGGTCAATCCAGGGTCAGGGTTGGACTGGGCAACTGAAGAGCCAACAAAAGTCCCAAGCTGGATGTGAATTTGGTGTGTTCCTTTTCTGGTTCCCCCTGCGCTACCTCTGGAGGCGATTCATGGAATGTTCCTTCTGGCAGCCTCTGAGAAGGTACGTGACGAGAAGGTACGTGACGATGGTGTTGCGACACGGATGTTGCGGATCGTGAAGTAACAAACTACTAGTAGCTAGGACGCTATTAGGTGGAGGCCTCAGTAGTATCGCTACTAGTAACAAGAAGCTATTAGTAGACATGACCTTATTGGATCTTATTGGGTGTCTTGTTTCAATGGATGGGACTGGTATACATGCCCCTGTGACTCCTGAAATCAGCCACCCCAATGTATGCACACCAGGCCGCAGTTGTTGAAGGAGGAGGAGATCAGGATGAAGAGGCACAGCGGCACGCTGCCGGTGTTTCTAGTCACTCATGGTTTTCGGGTCATTTGGTATTTGTACTGCTTGAGACTGACCCAGGTCTCCTTGAGTTGGAGTCAGATAGAGCTGCTAGCGGCCTTCTTTCTATTGACTCCTTGAATCTTGGGAGCTTAAGGGGAACTCAGCGACTGGATGTGAGATGTCCTCCAGTTTCACCACTTGCGCGGAGGAATCCATGGGGTTTGCTCGAATCAAATGTTCGAAGCAAATGTTCCCGGCACTCTTCACCAGGTTTTGTGTGTGAACCCGTGAACATGGGGCAGAAATCAGGACAACTCCAACAAACACTTATTTTTTTGTTTTGTTTATTCTTTTTTCCCTGGGAGTCAGAGACTATTTTTCCGAATAGTCTTTGGGTGACCTGAAAAGGAGCTTCCTCTACTTCAGTGGGTCAAACTATAGTCTTTGGACTTCTAGGAGGCTCATCTAGCTTGAGCCGGGTGTCTTCCAAATAGCAAGTGGGTGGTTTGATTTGGAATAGTACCTTGTTGTCAAGTTTCTTGCTGGCTCCGTTAAAAGCATGCAACACAGCCATGTAGTTTATTTGGTCCTGCTTGGGAGCAAAGAGCTCTAAGAATGAGGCAGCATCCACATGTGCTTGATACAGGCAAAAGACTGACCTATATATATATATATATACAGTCATGGAACTTCAAGAATTTAGATTCCTTCGTAGTGGGCAGCCATGCCAGCGTGGAGATATGATGATGATGGAGACGTTACGTGTGAAGAGTCCGCAGAGACCATCTCCTTCCTCACAGCCACCAACATCATCCACCACTTCTGTGCGGCCCCGAGGGTCGCCTGAGCCAGCTGGAAGCACCAACCACTGCGCTTATATACTGATTGTTCAATATGCCCAGCTTGGACGTGTGAAACTTTCTCGGTTTGACATTTACCTTGTATTGGCGCTCAGGAGCGGAGGCTCAACGATCTTGGATTGGAAGGTTATGCTTAGAGCATGTGCCCACCTTAAGTGACATGGACGTGGGGGTCCCCAAATTGCATTTAGTGGACGTAGGGGGACCTTGGTTGCATTTATTTGATGGCACTTGCAATTTGTGAAAAAGGTTGCCAGCTTCCAAGTCCTTTTCCAAGCGGCGTCCGCTCTGACAACGATCCTGGCAAGTCCTCTTTGGGGACCAACAGAAAGCTTTGAGACATCGTCTCGGCGGTTGTGTTTGGTGCTTGACACCCTTTGTGGCTTAAACGGAAAAATGCAAAATATTGAAGCATATTGAAGCCCTTAACTGACCGCCGATCCTCGCATTTTGCGAGAGGGTCGCAGTTTCTGTTGAAACATCCATGCATCTGAATGCTGAATGCACTCATTTACCTGAAGCTTGTAGGTGCAATATGCGCCCGAAGCTTCAGTGCCGTGCGCCCGGCCAATCTCGATCAATGGGGCCTTGCAGGAATGAATGAGTTGAAGACGGAAAACCCGTCACAATTTTACCAGCCAAATTGAGTTGACCAGGAAAACCCATCACGTTTCAGACGCGGGCCCCAACCCTAAAATGTGATGGGTTTTTGAAAAACCGTCGCAATGAAGTAAGGAAAATGGAAACCCGTCAGACCAAGACCACTCAGCCAAATGGATTTGGCCACCAAAAATGTGATGTGTTTTCCCGTCGCAATTTGACCAGCCAAATCCACTTGGCCGGGAAAACCCGTCACAATTTGACCAGCCAAATCCATTTGGCCAGGAAAACCCGTCAAAATTTAGCCAGCCAAATTTTTGGCTAGGAAAACCTCGAGCACTTGGTGTACCTAGGGTCCAACCGCTTTGCACTTGGAGTAATTAAGTGTTGCAAAACCTGTTTGGCATAAAGGACTTGTCACGGGTTTACTGTTAAATTGTGTTGGTTCAGTAAGGACACCTCAGTTTTCAACAAAGACCCAAGCAGAAGGGTCGGGGTTTTGAGCTGGGTGCACTTAGCCTTGGTAGGCTATTTGACTGCCAGCTAGCTGGCAGCCGGTGTGCCAGCTTACTGGCAGCCACAACCTGTTTGAGTTTGTGGTGTGTGCTTCTTGAAGCTTTAAGCTTCTGGAGGGGCTTTAGCACGAGGTGAGAGTTGTTCGAGTAGAACGGTCGCGTTCGTTGAAGGTTGCCTTGAAGCTTCGTGATTCTTAGAACCGCGGCTTGTTGAGGCGATGTGGTAGCGGGGGGACAATATCGCGTCACATGGAAGATCAAAGGGCAAAATAGCATAAGCGAAGATTCAACATTTTGACCTGCTGGCTTGGTTGCAATGTGCGCATGGAGCCTGGTAATTGAACTTGGTGCTATTTGCTATCATCATGGTTTTGAATGGGATGCCACGTGATGCGTGCAAGTGCTGATTGGTTGCAAATTGCAGCAAATGCTGCGAGTCCGTGGAAAAGCTGTGCTTTGGAGTTTAACGGACGGGTAGAAATTTGGACACCCACTTCCTATTTGGAGGGCACCCGGTTCAGGCTAGATGAGCCTTAGGGTATATACCTCTATTTGTTGTTTACTCGCCCCTTCCCCCGCAAAGCCCCACCGACTTCCTTTCACTCCCGCCCCGCCCGACCCCGACGCTTCGTCCGGCGAAAGGTCGGCTCCCAGGTGAGCTCCTCCGACTCGGAGATCCTTCCGAAGGCGGGGCCGTCCGGGGACGACGCGTCCGGAGGAGGAGGCGGGGACCGAAGAGGAACGACAAGGGGGACGACGTGAAGCCCCCGACTCGATAGAGGAACAAGGGGTCTCCGAAAAATAAAGACAACGTGGCTGAACTGGAGACTGAAATTTGTCGCAGGATTTTGTGATCTGTTAGAGAGGGTGCTGGTACACAAACAGCGTGTTTTGTTTTTTTTGGCGCGAGAGGTTTATATCAACGTCTCCTTTTTTCCGGCTCGTCATTCAAGTCTTGACGAACTTGAGTTTAGGAATTTCCTGAACACTTCGGTGGTGCCAAATATATAGTCGAGTGAGGTGGACTTCTAGGGTCTTGGGATGACCAAAAAGGGGATGCGGATCCAGTGCTGTGATGGTCTGTGGGTGAAGTGGGTCAAGTCGAATCTATGAGTGTTTTTCTTCCGCGTGACAGAACCACCCAGGATCTCAAGCACGGTCACTTTGAAGAACCAGGTCATTAGGAAGGCCTTTTCGGTGGTGAGACGCATGCCTCGCACGGTTCGCCTTTTCTTCGTCTCAAGACGAACGGAACCTGAGACCGGTGCACACGTCGGCGCGCCGAGCCGGCGCGCGCCGGCTGCGTGCCGATGATGTCGTGCGACCGACCGCTGGGGCAGTCAGGAAAGCTTCACTTCGGCTCCTGACTTGGCGAAGGCCGACGGGGCGAGCTCTGCGAGTCGTCGTCCAGTTCCTTTGGGCCGGGAGCGGCGTGAAGGCGACGCCGTCGGCCGTCGCAGCTCTACCGGCCAGGTGCCCAATGCTGAGGTTTCGGAGGCGGAGCACAAGCATGAAGGGGGGGCGCGGGTCGATGTTTGATTCGCGCAAAGACCATTTTGGAGCGCGGTGGAATCTACTGTAGAATGTAGACTCTGTAGAGTGTTACTCAAATGTTTGATTGTCATCCAGGTAGGGGGGTTTACTATTGCGCATCATTCATCAACCCTTTACATACATATATAATATATATATTACAATTGTTTGGACATGTTTTTTGGATGGTGCATTTGATAGTGCATCTATATAAGGGCTCCAAGTGGTGCAGCTGCCCCGTTATTTTAGATGTCGATGTGCCAAGTATGGCATCTCCCGTTGACTCACATGGGATGAAGGTGAATGCTCTTCTCCAAAAGCCAACTCGGTTAACCACTCGGTGGTCACTTGGCCTTGACACTTGGTGAAAACCATCGGATTTGGGAATTTTGGCCACCACGAGGTCCGGAGAGTTCGTATGATACAAGAAGATTCAAACATACATTAATTACTGTACATTGCGACACCTGATGCCCATTTCAAGTGCTGAAAGGCATGGGTGTCCGAATCCCTGTCACCGGGGGGCGCCATCCCTGTCGCGCCTGGAGCCTCCTGTTCGATGCACACCGGTGGTAGGATGAAGATGGTTGGACCAAGAGCATCTCATCCAGATCACGCGTGAAGCGGAGAAGCGCTGCTGAGCGAGCCTTCTCTGGGCCCGACTCCGGGCGAACCTCAAGTGAGCAGGCCGAAAGTGGGCAGATGGATGGGAGGCTCTGAGCAGTTTTTCATCGTTCTTCTGGTAGATGATGCTGAGGGCGACGACGGCGATCAAGTCCGTTTGTGATCCGGTATTTCTGTCCATTGTGGGACTCGTGGGCGATGGTGAATGTAGATGATGACCAGGAAGGGATCACGGTTGTTTTGCCATGTACAATGGCCCTCTCACCAAGCCACAAGGTCCCAAACGGCCCACTTCCCCCCACCCGGTGCCCTGGCCAGGAACCCGCGGCGGAGCCCGACCCGCAGCCAGCCTCGGACGATCAGCCAGAGGACGTGGGCCCCACCACGCCCAGCGCCCTCACCCCACAGGCAGATCCTGAGGGCCCGACCTTGTCCAAGCGGCAGAAGCAACGGCTACGCCAGCGGGCCACGGCTACGCCAGCGGGCTTCAAGCCCGCGGCCAAGCGGGTGAATGCGAAGGCGGAGGAGCCGGGGAATTGGAGTCCAGGGGGGAATTTTGAGATGCTTGGACACTGGAAGCTTATTTTTGGATGTTCTGAAGAGATTGCCTCCAATGATTCCTTTTTTCACAGCCGAATGCAGGAGGCAACGCGAGATGTTGAAGCTGAGAAGGCACATGTTTCACTGAAAAGGATCGACAAGAACTGAAAGTAGGAATTGAAGAACCCCCCCAAAAGTCATAATTGGAGAATCCCAAAATCCTCATTTGGAGAATCCTGTCCCCCAGACATTTTGTTTAACCAAGAATTGGAGAATAGAACTGAAAAACTTCAGAGAGGTATGGAGGTGTATATTGTACATACTGATACATACGGAGAATCCTATCTGGGTGTCCTGGCTGGACTGCACTACTTGGGAGACACTGAAGGTCTAGATATATATCCTCCACAGTTCCAAAAAACCGACCGACAAGAACTGAATTGGAGAATCCTCCAGATTCTGGACCGGTCGCAGGGAAGGACGGGAACGGGGAACAAGGGAGAGGAACGGTCGGAGCCCCTCGAACCTGGTCATATGGGGAAGCTCCCAGCGTCCGGGCGTGAAACAAGCAGATCATCACATGGCTTCTTCCATGGTGTTCCAATATGGCGCCAGCTTGAGATCCTTTACCAGAGCAAGTGGTTGGGACTGGGAAACAGATGAATCCTTTTCTGCTTGGGGTTTCGGGGTTTCTGTTTGGAAGCATCTCCAGCACCGGGAGCCACGTCGTTCGACGGTGATGCGTGGTGAGACTGAAAAACCCAGGACCCTCCGTGTTGGGGCGTCTATCAAAAGCTCCTTACCTGGAAACCCAGTCCCAACCAGAAAGAAATGGATGTTTCCCCAAGTCCCAGCCATTTCCTGTGTAAAGGATCGATTGCCATATTGGAACAGCATATTTGTTTCTGCATGGTTGTTTAAGGTAGAGGTTACTTATGGGGTGTCCCAACGACAGCGTTTTGAAGCGCAGGAGTCTCAAACTCCCTAACCTCCGCACACGGGGCTTGTGCTTGGTCCTGGTACGACCAGTCATAATAGAAATGGAGATCCTGGTACCAAACCTCATGAGGCCAGGTACCAACACATCACACCAACACCCCCAAAAGCGATAGTTAGGCCAATCTGGCAAATCGGAGAAATTCCTGTTCACGCCCAAAGACCTGGCTCGCCTTGAGGGCAGCTTGTTGCCCCCCCCCCCCCACCGCACCGACGCCCTTTTCGTCCGCCGCCGTCGGAACGTGCCAGGCTCAGAGGCTGGGCCGGGGGACGGCGGCTGGCGGCATCGAGGGGTTTGACAATGGAGGGATTTATGTTTTGGGAGACGAAGCAAGGACTCTTGGTACCTGTCCCTGGGATTTGGGATGATTTTGGGGGTATATATTAATATACTATATCTCCATTGAGGGGACGAACCTGCAGCACGTGACCACCAAATGAGTCCCACAAGCCCGCAAACCGGCCAATTGCTGCAACCCCACATGTCACATGTGAGCCATGAACGACCAACACCCAGGAGGCGTAGGCGCTGCAGCCTTGCTTCGGCGTAAGCCCGACGATACGTTACCAGCAGTCACAAAGGGGTGCCTATTGGAGGATAGGGGTGCCCATTATCCACTCACTTAGGGACTAAAAACAACCCCTTTGTGACCCTGGTAGTTATATATTAGTCATTATACGTCATATCGAGGCGCATGAGCAAAACCTCCAGTGGGCAGTGGCGCAAGCGACCCAAACTGCTGGTCCTGTAAGCGAAGCACGAGCTTTGACGTAAGCCAGGTGTTATGACCATAGGAATCTATCAAAGTTTTCAGGAACGCTCCAGTTTCCATTCACCTGTGAGGGATTGGAGGGGTCTGCCAGCCTTTTTGGGAGTGCGCGCACGAAAGGCGGGGCTCCAGTTCATGAACAAAGGCGCATTCTTCTAACTTCCTCCTCGGGGAAAGACGATGGCGATGGCAGGAAAGACGATGCTGATGGTGCTCTTGATCCAAGCTCGATGCCAGAGTCTTAGTGCTTCTGGGAGCTGGTCCGGTCCGCAGCCTTCCAGTTAGGGGTGTGAGGGGGTGCCCAGAAATGCCCAGAACATCCACTCACTGGAATAAAACTAAACACCACCCCTTGTAACTCCTGCAAGTTGCTGAAGTGCCAAGAAGATGTTACTTCACTTCCACCACCCCTGTCAGAAGTCCACACAAGGGCGACTTTGGTTGATGGCCACTTAGTAGCCTTCAATCACCCTCCAAACCGGTGAACCGATCCTCCGCCGCACGGCCTGGCCGTTGCCGGTCCTCGCGGCAGGGGAGCGGAACAGTCCGGAGAGGTGCGAGGGCGAGACGGGTGGCGTGGGGGGGTTCAGAGTCCGGGCGCGTTTCGCACACCGGCGTGATCCGGTGAGATGGGATGAGAAGATCGGAAGGGGGCATGGCAGGCATGGCATGGTGTGGGCGGGGGAGGTAGACTCGAAGATGGGGTAAGATGTGCTGATGGAAGTGGGACAAGATGGGATATGCATCTCATTTAAAAAACGGTCTGCATTTGTCTGAATACACTGAAATAAAAGCGGCACGGAGGCAAACACCGTTCGGACGGTTGTTGTGTGCAGTCATCCCTCCTAGTGCCACGCCTCCAGAACGCCTGCACACCCCAGTGATGCCACCTTCCCAGGAGAAGAAAGTCAAGGAGTGCCTGATGTGCCTGGATCAAACCTCTCCAGCGTTCAGTTGGTATAGCAGAAGAAAGAGCAAGTGGTTAGTTTTTTGCCCTGTCCCAATTAGGCGGACTTCTGTTGAACACACGCTGCAACTGCACGACCAGTATTTGCCTTCTTGAGCCTTCTAAATGAACACCGAACCGATTGGGGTGTGACCGGTGTGACCGTCTGACCGACGCGCTCGGCTTGGGCTTGCTGGCCTTCTCCAACTGGGGTCAACTTGAGTCGCCTTGAACAGCATGGACAACTCACGGGCTTTGAAAAGCATCCTCAACTGGCCTCGAGTTTCGCCGGATAGAAACATCTACACCGGACTCGGGTTGGGGTTTCTGTCTGACAGCGCCATGTCGTCAAAGACCTGGTTTGGGTTGAACTCCGAAGGCCACAACGCCACAGGCAACCGGCTCGGCCAACTGTGACCACAACCGGGGCGAAACGTTCGGGCTCTTCGACCCCGAAGCCGGTGGAGAGATGAGTTTCCTTCGATGGCAGGAGCCTTCCTTCGATCCCAACAAGAAAGAAGACGGTTTCGAAGAGGCTCGCCGGAGCCGCAGAACTGATGCTCAGCGCCCCTCGGCGCGGTGTCCGGGCCAGATGCCAAAGCCCGGGTCGCCCCAGGGGGTGTCGAAGGTGTCGCTCAAGGCGAAGGGCGACGCCCCGATGGCCCGGGCGCGTGAGGGCGAGAAGCACGACCCGGAGGAGTTGCAGCGGCACGAAGGACAGCCGGACGTTCAAAAAGCTCGAAGTGAGGAGAACTTGGGGAAGGTCACCAGAGAGAAAAGAGCCTGGTCCGAAGTGGTGGCTCCATGGGCCAAGAGGAACGAGGCACGGAGGGCCTGGGTGGGTACCCCCTCAGAACTGTGGCTCCAATCCCAAAGATTTTGGGCAAAGCTCGACCAAAACCATTGTGGGAATTAAGCCACGAGTCTTGAGCCGTGGGTGGAAGCGCGTTCGATGGGGGGGTCGATGTGGCGACTCGCTGTGATGGTCGATTCGACGACTGGATGGGGTTGAACCTCTCATGACCGGGTCTTCGAGCCTGTAATGGGTTGACCAGGTGTCCGTTTCTCTGAAATGGAGACAGCCCTATAGAGGGGCCCAGGCGAGGGCATACTGGGGGTGTTCTAAGTTCGTTACTGGAGAGCTGAGTTTGCTTTGCAGAACAAGGCGACTCATTCGTCCAACTTGTTTAGAATCGTTTAGAACAGGCGCTTGAGACAGGATTGATTTAATGGTTCTGAACAACCATTGTTTTACGAAGGATCTGAGACTACAAAACCATGCAGGTCAATCACTTTTAACATCTAAATAATCCTGGAAGGCTAGGACATTCGATTCCTTTGTCAAACAGGTTCGGGCAGCCTTCCGGGCTCTGGAAATCAGACCCAAAGCAGATTGTTCCCGGTTCATGTACAAACCCGATCATCAACCAGCGGTCAGATCTGGTGTCAACCACCGATTCCTCGATCTTGATAAGAACACTTTCGCTCCAAAGGGCGGACCTCTCTTAGGCACCGGGAGGCCGTCCTTGATTTCGGTGCCATCGGTCGGTGAAGCGGCGGCGGCGGTCGTGGGAGAGGTGAAGAGCAATCTGGGCGCCGGAGCTCCTGAGTTCGTGCCGTTGGCGCAGCAGCTCCAGGAACTAGGCTAAGCACGGCGAGGGTCACGGTCGCTTCGCGACGGTCAGCACGGGCGGTTCCAACAAGGGGGGTGACGTTAAGGGGTTGATTGCTGATGAGACAAGCATGGAAAAGCATGTGAAAGTGCCTAATCATTATCGTGTTTTTTCGACAAGTTCTTTCATTATGTCCACATTGTGTGGAACGGCTGATCTGCAACAAGGGGTATGTTTGAACGAACGTTCCAGTGGCCCTTTGGTTCGATTAAAGAGATCAAACCTCAGGCAAGGAATCAGGGTTTCCATTCAGATTAGGCGAAGTCCTGGAGTTGACGGTGGCCAGAATCACAAACAGCCTTTTTGATCGAAGAAAACCTTCGAAGAGAGTAGTGGAAGTTGTTTCTTTGTATTCTCTTTGTTTCATTGGAAAGGATGACAACTCTAGTTCTTGTCCCAGGAGAATTTCTGAGCTGTTCTCTTTTGTCCGATCCATTCTCGGACCAGGATCGTCGACCGATTTCTACCTACGTCGACCCAAATACTTTCAGTGTAGAGAAACGCTTCCTGACATCGCCTTCCACCCACCGAACGCCTCCATGGAAGGTCCCCCGGCCGCGTCCCGGGTCCCGGGATCCCGGGCGGCTTTCTTCCGCGCTGTTTGGGGGAACGACCAGAACAACGGGTGACCGGCGGGGGGGTTTCTCCCTCCGACACGTCGGAGAACAACCGCGGCAGGTGTCCATGATTCCAGTGATCTGGGCGTGACCACGGTGCCCCGGAGCGGATCGGACTGGGAGGCGGAGGCGGAGTGACCGACCCCAGGGTGGGCCTGGGACATGAAGAGACGATCTGCAAGGCAAGCTTCGGAGCGTTCCCGGTTTTGGTGCAAGCAGGATCGGTTTCTGCATAGCAAGGTTGGTGTCTCATGGATCACGGTTTTTTGAAGAGACAGGAGCACGGAGGACTGGCAGAGCTGCCTGACACGGGCCGGGCTCGCCTCGGTCGCGACACATCTCGCAATCCCTACGGGTCAGTTGTGGGGACCTTCAAAGGGGATCTGGCGCACGTCCCAAAACGAAAGAGTCCAGCTCAAGGATAGATCGAACGGACCCGAAGTGTTGAAGTTCCGGGTTCGCTCACTCGGGTCGCTCTCGGGTCGGAAACACGTCGGTCACTCAGTACACGCAAGCGAAAAGAAGGGACATTTCAAAGGAATCGGGCATGCAAGGAGTGGCTGGTCGTTGAGCCGCCACCACTTGAGACATTCTCCCTCGCGACCGGGTCGTCCCCTCTCCACAAGGTCCAAGCTGGTTCGTCTGCGAAGAACGCATCATGTTCGTTGGTTCTGAAAGATCTACCAATCTCCCGTCTACATCCGTCTACCGCATTTGTTGATACGTACCAGGACCTTCCAAGAGGTGTCTATAAATAGTCTTTAGGAGCATTCAAAAAGCATATTTTTTGGAAGGTAGTCTCTATAGTCTATAGTTCATATATTGATCCCTCTTCTCAAGAGCCATCCATCTATCCATCTATCCATCTGTGCGCCACTCACTCCATTAGGGTTCGGGCAATGGGCGAACGTGCTTGGAATTACAAACAGAAACGTCGAATTGCGCGGTGAAATTCTTTTTCAAACCACCACGTGTTGGTGAGGAAAAATCTCCCGACTCCGGCAGTTTGGCACTCTGAGTGTCCGAAAAGCCGACAGAGTTTGTAAAAACCCCCAAGGCGGCAGTGCCTCTTTGAACATCTCCCAAGTGTTTTTCTTTCTCATGGGTGCTACTCCGAAGGAACAAGGAAAATGACAAGCATCCAGCCACCCTCATTCCCACACATCTCTCTCTCTCTCTCTCGCTCTCGCTCTCGCTCTCTCTCTCTCTATCTCTCTCTCTCTCTCTCTCCCTCCCTCTCTCCCTCCTTCTCTCCCTCCCTCCCTCTCTCCCTCCCTCTCTCTCTCTCCCTCCCTCCCTCCCTCCATTCCACAGCATGAAATACCCGGTACACCCACACTCCTGGTTGAGGAAGCCTTTGGTCTCAATCTGCCGCTGGCACAGGCGGTCGCCACACAGAACCGCCGGTGTAGGGTTCGAACAACCATTGTTTCAAGATGTTTTAAGTATTTTTAATGGTCTGAATCGTAAAGAATCACTGTTTTTACGATTTTTGCACTACACCACCTGGGCAACTGATTATCTGAATGGTCAAACCTGAAGGCCAGTCGGCGGCCGCGACCCCTTTCGCTGCCGAGTGTCGGACACGGTCGAGGTCACGGTCTGTGGGCTCTCGGCGGAGACGACGGCCACGGGGCTCTTCCAGCAGTTGGATTGCTGGGGCCTGGGAGGCCGGAGCGTCTGAGGAGGTCTTCTACGCGGGAAAAAAGTGAGGGAGGGATGTAGGAGCTGACCGAAGGACGGAAGCACCGGACCGGACTTTTATTTACGTTTATCTTTTTGCAAAGCGAAACCAGATAACCAGGTCAATCAACATCGCCTTGGGCTCCCCGGGGGGGCAAAACTGGTCTGTAAAGAAAGCTGGGATGATGGGCGTTTCGAAGAAGAGATGTGGGACGAGAGTGATGTTCGTTGTAAACTGGAGAGGTGTCCCTCGCATGGTGGAGAATTGGTTCGGCCGGTCTCTGGTGGGCGCGAGACTGTTGGGGGGATTGAAGTGAAAGTGAACTCCATGTTCTGCAGGCTTGGGTTGGGGTCACGTTTCATTCTTTTGATCACCTTTTGCGGGTTCGACACTCTGGGGTGTTTCTTCGGGTTCTCCAGGCGCAGAGGGAGGTTCTTTGGAGTCGAAGATGGTGCCGAACCGCGGACTCTCCAAGTCTGAGCTGCTGACTTCGCAAGGTTCCAGGCTTCCAGGTCCGGAAAGGTCTCGGCACCTTAGTGAAGGCACCTGACAGGTTTCAAGGCTTCCATGTCTCCTGAAATCATGCCTCCGAAGAGAGTTCCAAGGATGTTCCAAGTGGTCGTTCTTCTACACCTGTGGGTCCTGCTGGTGGTGCTGCTGCTAGTTACCCTTACGACTTTCATGAATGGATGGGAACGATATGGAACCTGATTCCATCCTATGCCAGCGCTGTCGGGACCACCCGGGACGGGTCCCGGTGGCGACTGGTGAGTTGGAAGACCCGAACCAACGCCCCTGGGAGGATAGCGTGATGACGAAAGATCCCTGTTCTTTCTTGCCAAACGAAACTCTGGGTTGCAAAACTCATCTTACAAGCAGTTGCCTTTCTTTTCTGACCTCCGGAGCCCGTCCGCGAAGCGGAGTCAACCCCCGTTCCGGAACGACGCCGGCTTGGGGCGTGGAACGATGAACGACGCCGTTTGGACCTTTCTCGCCATGGCATGTTGTCCACCTATCCAGGTGGATGACCTTTTAACTCTTTTGGGGGAGGACAGTGACACCCCACTCAAAGTAACAGGTGGAGTCCGTGAACGGGACGATCTAACCCAACTCTAACCGAACTATTTTCCACATCAAAGAGTTCGGGACTGCGTTATGCACTGCGCTGACCACTGATGCAGGATCCTTCGACTTTCTCCACATCATGCCGGACGAGCCGCGTGGCGGATCCTATGCCAACATCAACTTCATCGACCCCATCTTCGTGCCTTGGCAGATCGTTCCTGTCGAGAAGGCTCCAAGAGATGGCTGAATGCTTCTCCTGGAAGACAAAGACCATGTTGAGTAATGGTTGACCTGGTTCTGTCGTGTGAAATCCTTACTGAAACAAGGGTTCTTCGGGATGACCCTATTTAAAACGTCATGGTGGGCCTTGAAGCCCTCGAACGGGCCTCTAGATCGCTTGACAGAGATGTCAACCCCCCCCATATGAAAGAGGTTTTACCATCCATGTCCTGGACCATCCAAGGGGTGCCCAATGGAAGCCTATAGGTAGTGTGGGATAGTCCATTGGACACCCCTTGGATGGTCCTGGGTGTTGGGGAGTGGTTTGACCTATGGTTATATAAGAGTCCCTCAAGAGAGGTGGGAGACCTGAACATTCGGACCCTCTATTTGGTACATATGAGATGAACGGGCTATGGCGGGCTCAGGCCCTTCCAGTCGTCTTCGCATCTCTGGCAGCTACAGGGCACCCCGACAGGAGGGTCCTGGTGTACTCGATCTTGGGTCACCCATAAATATCAAGACCTTCCCGGAGTCACGTACGACCGGGGGTGCTAGTTCGGAACAGAGGAAGTCGAGGTCCCCGAACGAAACCACTCACTGGATGGTACGAACGAAACCACCCCGCCTGACTCCCAGGGCTTCAAACTGACTCCCAGGTTCGTTGCACGAAGGATTTGGGTCAGGGCCCTCGGGCCAAGTCCCGCTCAAGACCTCGGCATACCTCGGCACCGCCCCAGGTCTCGCTCTTCTGTTGCCTCTGTCAGGACGGGGTGTCCCTGGGTTTTCTCACGGTCTCACACACGAAGAGGTTGGACACAACTCTTGGGTGGATCATTGGTTTCACGGTCCTCTTTTTTTAACATCTTTTTTTCCCCAAAGAACCCTTGTTTTAGTGATCTTTGTAGAGGATTTTACGCGAGACCAGGGCAACCTTTCTTTTGATGGTCAAACTGAAGGCATAGACATACGATGACATACGATGACAGGATCCAGATCTGATCTGAAGGTGGTCAAAGGTCCTGGAGGGTGCTGGGTTCTTTGGGTCTCTTTCTGACCTCTCTATATAGTTTTGTTGTTGGTTGGGAGGATTCCATGCTTATCCTCCATCTTCCCATGCGTCCGATCCGATGCGTCTGGGTCGCTAAAGTAACTCGGGAAGAAGGGATGGCTCATGATATACCCCTGTTATATGATATGCTTCTATCAAGCAAGGGCGTGTTGTTGTGTTGTCGTTGGAGGTAGAAACACCAGACAGTCACCATGTGGGATTTCCAGTTGCACGATCACCTGCAGTTGAACGGGGCAGTGACCGTGTTTCTTTTTCCATCAAAGAGATGGTTTTCTCCTGTCTACAAACATGACTACCACCCACTGAATTGTGGGATGGAAGATTGTCTATGGGGGCAGGGTCCAAACCGCCATTTTCACTGTGGTATAGTCTAGTCCATCCTGAAACAGAAACACCCTCTGCCCAGCTATGCTCAGAAAACGGCTAACTTTGCCATCTCCCCTCCTCCCTCCCGAAACGGACCGCACACACACACACACTCACTTGAAAACCCACCGCACCCCGCGCATGGCCTGACACCGCACGTCGCTCGGGCGAACGTCGCTGGCAGTTCCACTCGCCAGGAGTACCAGCTCACCGCAGAGATCTCTGTCTCAGAGGTGCAGGGCATCAAGGCGCACGACGAGCACGAGCCACGTGTTTTGGGTTTGGGAAAGAAGGTGCGGCGAGATTTCTTCAGTTTGATGAGCTCCTTTTTGCTGATTTCTCCCATCTACACCACTGAAGTCCAGGCCGGGACTGCTCCAAAGCTTCTTCCACTCTTGCTGCCCTCTGGGGTCACTTCAGCTCAGCCCACGCCCACCCGTGCCAGGCCTTGACGACCCAATGGGTCCAAAGTGGAGATCCCATCCAGGCCGTGGTGGTCCGCAATGCTGCTGGGCACCGGACAACGAGCGCTCCGCGCGTGACACGGAACGCCGGAACGCCTGCGAGAAAAGCGCCGCGACGCGCGAGTTCGGTGCGTTTGACCGGAACTGGGACGGTTTTTTTTGGGTGAGAAGGGGCGGAAGGGTCTTGGGTCGGGGTGAAGGAATGGGGTCTGGTGGGATGAAGTGCTGTTTCGAGTTTTCGTTTGTTCAGTTTGAAGCAGGTTGTGCTTCCCAAAGGCTTCCCAGGCAGAGCGTGGCAGCGTGGACCTTGACAAGAGCAGGATCTGTGGATCGACAGTTCATACAAAGGGGGGGGGCCTTCCTGAGGGGTTGTCCATTCATGACCCTATACCCACACGATCCATGTAAGCCCGCAATATGCCCTACATTTTTGTGGTTTTGGGTGGTGAATGGGATACGGGACAATGGATTTCAAGAGGTCTTTCTTAAGTATCCTGGTAAGCACCGTTGGCCACGGGAGGGACACTGAGGCCATGCCATCGCAGTGGGCGGTGAACACCGTGAATACCATGCTGTCGCCACAGTTGAAGGGCCAGCCGCTTTGGCTTGGAGATTCAGAGGTGCAGGTGGTCCTTGGAGATGTCAATGCGCCGAAACATCAACATACCCAAGTGGGCGACCAAAAGCGACCTCGCCCCAAAGCTCCTCCAAATGTGTTCGTCCCTCCAGTGACTCAGTGTGAACGATCTTTCAAACCACCGAAGTGTTTCAGGAACTTCCCGCGCACTTCCTCGGGTCAGAAAGCACCTGGGGGCTCGTCGTCCTTACGGAACCCGCGGAACCGAGCGGGTGGCGCCCGCGGAACCAGTCTCCGTGCATCGCCGCGGCCTGGGTTGTGGGGGTCTGCGGGTCGTTGGTCGTCCTGGAGAGTCGATGTCTCCTTTTCCACCAGGAGAGTCGTTCTCCTCCACCGAAAAAGTGTCTGACTTGATGGAAGTGTGACCGAGGCCGACACGTCTGAGCTCGCGTCTGACCGCTTTTTTCTTTTTCGTGGTCTCGCGCGTGTTCAGGTTCCGCAAGACCAAGCTTTGCGGGAACCACAAGAGGAATCGATGCGAGCTAGGCGCCGTCGCCTCCGAAACGGGGGGGTTGAAAGCGAAACGGTACCGGGCCCAAACGGTGGTTGCCGGTACCGTGGAAAAACGGCGGTCTGCAGGTGGTGAAACGGTACCGAAGTTGAGTCATCACACGAATCACAGCTGGATTTGCACACGAAAATGAGCAGAGAATTCATTCTGATCGATCAATGTGAATGGTTGGTTGACAATGGACACATTGAGATTTGACACATCAATTGATAGATTCCAATCTTGTATTGTATACCGTATACTATCTTGGTGACTTGGTGATTTTTGTTTTCTGATTGCTGTCGTGCCAGGTGCGAATTGCCCATTTGCACATAGCCAAGAAGAGTTACAGCCAATGCCGGATCTCATGAAGACAAAGATGTGCTACAACTACTTCCGGAGGAGTGAAATCGGCGAAAAAGACGACCAGCTGGATGACTCATGCGGCAGGCAGCCTATGAGTGTTTTGGTGACCATTTTTCCGCATTTTTTCTGAGAAACGGATCTTTTTTCCCCAGATAGCTGCGGGCTATAGGGGTTTTAACTTCTCAATGGTGTGGCTCTGGATCGGCGTTTTGGTTTTGCGGGTGCTGCTGCCGTGCTGGTGCTGGTGCAGGTGCTGGAATGCCATCATGGCATGGCAGGGGCGATATCCAGGGATGGTATCACGTCATGCCCGGGATGACATCAGGTCATGCCGGGAGGACATCAGGTCATGCAAAGGATAACATCATGCCATGCCAAGAATGAAATCATGTCATGCCAGGGATGACATCATGTCATGCCAGGGCTGACATCATGTCACCCAGTGGGGCGCATGTTGCCAAAGTGGATAACTTCGCCAAAGGAATGTGGAGGTGGTCAAGGTGTGCAACAGTTGTCGAAAACAAAGGTGGAGGTGTCCGAAGTGTGTAACTGTTGTCGAAGACGAGCGTAGAGGTGGCCAAAGTGTGCAACCGTCGTCGAAAGCGAAGGTCGAGGTGGCCAAAGTGTGCAACTGTTGTCACAAACGAAGGTGGAGGTGGGCAAAGTGTGCAACTGCGGTCGAGCACAAATGTTGTGGTTGGCAAAGGTGGATTGAAACTCAATGTATTTGGATTGAGAACAACAACGACAACAACGAGGTGGAAACAAAAACTGCAGCACCGTCCTTGTTTTTCAACCCCGTGAAAACAACCACCCAACAAGTATTTGCACCAGAATTATCAAGAATTGGTAGCAGCAGCGCTACTAGTAGTAGTAGTAGTAGTAGTAGCAGTAGTAGTAGTAGTAGTGGTAGTAGTAGTAGTAGTACTAGGGGTAGCAGTAGTGGTAGTAGCAGTAGTAGTAGTAGTAGCAGGAGTAGTGGTAGTCGTAGCAGTAGTAGCAGTAGTAGTAGTAGTAGTAGTGGTAGTGGTAGTAGTAGTAGTAGTAGTAGTAGTAGGAGTAGGAGTAGGAGTAGGAGTAGTCGTAGGAGTAGTCGTCGTCGTCGTCGTCGCCGTCGTCGTCGTCGTCCTAGTCGTCGCCGTAGTGGTAGTGGTAGTGGTAGTGGTGTGGTAGTGGTAGTGGTAGTGGTAGTAGTGCAGCAGTAGCAGTAGCAGTAGCAGTAGCAGTAGCAGTAGCAGTAGCAGTAGCAGTAG
>CAXAMN010023629.1:808439-839803 GCA_963970005.1 Durusdinium trenchii
AGACGCTTTGCGAGACAAGCAGACAAAGCTTACGAATCTTCAGGAACTCTGTGCACAGCTTGAAAAAGAGAAAGACGCTATTCAAAAGCAGTCTGACGAGCTGCAGGAGAGCCACATGCTTTACCAGAAATCGCACGAACACCTTCAAGGGGGGTTGGCACAGCCTGCCGAGTTCACAAAGCCTTTGAATCTTGAGAAACACTCACAGCTTGAAAGGGAGAAAGAAAGTCAGAAGCAGTCTGAAGCGGCACCGGCCGTTTTGAGGCCGCAGTTGCAGCTTCAACCGCCCCGAACTGAAGTTTCGGAGGCCGGTGACATGAAGCCGAACGTGGAGGGAAAGCGGACTCTTACCGGACCCTTCGCGGAGTCGGAACCGGCCGCCGGACCCTTCGTGCCGGAGTCCCGGGAGCTGTTCACGTTGTGTTTTCAAGATCCGCTGGGTGGAAGCGTGGAGTTCGGGATGCCTGGCTTTCAGAAAGCGATTCGAGAGGCTTTGAAGAAGAGACCGGCGATGCCTGGTGAACCCGCCTGGGTCTGGGCCTACCTCGAGGAACTGGCTAGTGAAGAGAGGGATAGCATGGATGCAATCCATCACTTTGCAGAGCAGTCTGTGGAGGAAAAGAGTGATTTCAGAAGTCCAAAGGCTTCCAAAACTCGCCCGGCCTGTTCGAGTTCTTCGAGCTCCAGCTCAAGCAACCCAAGAAAGATGGCGAGTCTGAAGCCCAGTTCCCCAAGCGCTCCTCAGAACCCTGCCACTCCCAGTGAAACCACATCACCAGCTCCCAAGTCCGCTCTCAAGCGAAAGCGGCTCAGCGAGGGGCAAGAGCAAGACTTCCCAGCACCAGCTTCAGCCAGGCCAACTGAGCCAGCCCCAAAGAGGCCCAAGGATGAAAGTGAGGACAAGCACGAAGAGCACGAAGTGCCAGAAAGGAAGTTGTATTCTTTGTGCCTCCACGATCCACATACTCAAAGACCACTCTTCTTCGGCATGCAAGGCTTTAGCGCCGCTGCTCGGCAGCTCCTCCAAGCACGGCCGGCCAATGGTGAACCCGCGTGGTTTTGGGCCCAGCTCGAGGAGCTCACAAGAGACTGAGACATGACCTGCAGCACTCGGCAGTTCGAAGACTCAATTTTTCGGCAGATCGAATTCGATCCAGGAGGCGACTTGATGGCCTTGAAACCTGAGAATGCAAGAAAAGTGCTTCGCAGGGATGTGACCTCTGCAGGATGTGCATTTGTGTCTCCGAAGGCTTTGCGAAGAGGGCCAAGCGCCTGCGCTGGCCTTCGTGGAATTGTGCAGGAGTTCGACACTTTCAAGAACTCCAGTGGCATCTCCCCCAAGAACCCGTCAGTGGCATCACATCGGCTTGCCTTCGTGGCAGAACCGAGTTCGGAAAAAAAGGGTGGCAACCGGCTTCTTGAACCGAACGCAACACTGCCAGGGTCACATGCGCCGGGGTCGATCCTCCGCGCGCAGGAGTCGCAAGGAGACGCCTTCAGCGCAGAACGCGCGGCAGTGGCCCCGGACGAGCAAGGCGCGACCCGCCGTTGGACGGCGGTTTTGGGGATCATAGACATTCATAGACCACATGAAGGAGGTGCAAGATATATATATATATATATATATGTATTAGACAATTACATGACTGTCCAGTGTTTCAATCCTTTTTAGTATATATATATATATTTAAATGTGTTCTTTATCTTAGTCTTAAATGAATTCGGCTGCTGGCTAGCCCATATGGCTGGTGTGATAAAAACCAGACCTCCAGTGGTTCAATCGTCAAGACCTCCAGTTCGACACCCTTCGCCGCCGTCGCTGTCGGCGTCGTAGCTTCGGTGGTCAGGAGATTCCATCTTGTTCGAGGCCTTGCCGCGAAAAGATGAAGGTGCGGGTTGTGGTCCGGTGTGGTTTCCTGTTTTTTTGGAGACGCCGTATATAGCCGTCCAATGCCACAGACAAATCTGGATGGTGGTTTCCCCAAAGCTGGCTGAAGACATAGGCACTTGACTATAGTTCTTTGGTATTCTTGTCTAGATCCTAGCTATTCCTACTAGCTAGGCCCACGGACGGGCTGAATTCTACTGTAGCCCTGGAAGTGTCAACTATTTTTCCTCCAGAATCGCTCGCTGAGACATCGAACGTAGGACCTGGCCATACCCCCACAGGCTTGGTTTCGGATGAACAGTTTTCGACCTGGACCATGCGATGGGTGTCCAATAGACTACACTACACTACTATCCGGGATCTCCAGCCAGGACACCCAGGACATGAGTCCCAGCAGGCCCACACGGCCACAAGGGCGCATTTAAGGATTCACTCAATGGATGGGACAAAACACCACCCCTCCGAAAGAACACGCAAACACATACTGTACACGACATGTAAACAATGATATTAATCGCGATCATTGTTTACCATGCATTGCATCCTTGCTCAGCTCCCTTTTTCATTTTTCTCTGCACGCACTTCAGGTGGTGTGCGGCCAATGCTGGATGGCAAGGTGGAGCTGCGCGTCCGCCGAACTTTTATGGAAGTCATGCAGGCCGGGGGGGGCGGATCTGGTGACGACTGCTCACGTGGACGTCGACTCCGACGTCGATGGGATCCGTCGGATGGGATGGCATGGCCCCCGAGAGTCTGACGGTGATGGCTCCGAACACAGTGCTGGTGAGTGCGGCACGGATGTAGTGGCAAGACCGACCAGGCGTTCCGACCCCCCTTGGGCTTGGAAGGGAAATCGACCTGTCTATCCCTTCGGCTCTCGGGATTTCTCCCGGATTTACATACCCCCGCGCGCACAGGTGGAGGACGACACCTCGGATGACGACATGCCGATCGGGACGTCGATGCGGCGCTCGTTCAGCGACAGCCATTTGGAGAAGCTGAAGGAGGTGCCCCGCGGGGGGACCGGGCTGCGCCTTCAGCGGGTCTTCTCGGAGCGGTCGATCTGGGCGGTGCATTTTCGTGACCAACTGAGGGGTTTGAAGGACTCGGACCAGGACTGGTACACCGCGGTGAGAACTGGGACTTCCGTCATGCCAGTTTTTGCCAAGCAGAACTGCATTCGAATCGTCAGAACTGCATCCTCCTGAGTGGAATTGACATCGAAGGTGTCTCAAACGAAGATCCTTTGAAGACTCTTTTTCAGTCACACCGTCCTTTAACATCTTTACCCTAGGGCTCCAACTACCTCCTTAGAAGATGGTTGGGGTGCCAGGGGGGTCGAATCTTTTCCCGAAACCTGAGGGAGCCCGGAGGCGCTCGGAGCCCGGAGCTCCTCATTTGGCCTCCTTCGATCCAGGTCCCCTGCGACTGGTGATCGCTCCAACCGCTCCAACCGCTCAAACGACGGAGGCCATGGATGAGGAGTCCGAGCTTTGACGAGACACCCGGGGTGCCTTGCGACGAGCTCCGCGGCGAGAGAACCTGGGCGTGACGGTTCCAAGCTTGTATGAGAATAAGAACCTTAAGGTTGGTTCCATGTCTTTTTTTCTTTCGGAGGAAAATCACATGATTATATATATATATATACATTATATAATAAAATACGTCAATTTTTTGCTCAAGCGGAAATGGAACGACGTGGGAAAAGAAGGATCTTCGGTGTGAAAGTTCAGTTTCAACAGTTTCACTCAGGTCGATTTCATCGATCGAGTCGAAGGACGTTTGTCAGGTCGAATCATCAGCTCTAATACCCAGGCACTCCATGTATATGGGATCTCTACCTATATTGGGGTGGTTTGAGGGGTCAATGTAGGCATATATGACAGACACGGAGTGTCTGAGTCATAACTCTAATAATGTTTTCAGGTTGAATATTAGGGCTGGTGAAACCTGTATGGTTTCAGGAGGCATGTTGACGTGACTTATAAACCAATGACCCGTCCTCAAACGGACAGGGCTTGTTGCAGATCGAAGTGGGTGTGGCACATTCTCCCGCAAGGCAGTCCCAGCATTTTCTCCACAGTCGTCTCAGTTTTGTCTCAATATGTCTTAAGATGCATACCCGTATACCTAGCCTTCACTTCGACCATAAGGTCTTGGCTGTTGACCTGGTTTTGTAGTCAAGAATCCAGAAAAACGTGCTCTTTGCTATTGATTGCTATTGAAACAAATGGTTGGCCAGGAATTGACATATTTCCTCACATTGGACTCCTGGACGACTCCAAGTCACCCGGTCCACCTGGTGGCGTGGGCATCCTGGTTCAGCCTAGTTTCACTCGGCCAAACCAAAGTCGGACCTTTTGGATCCTAAGGCTCCAGTCGTACCTTTTTTAGGTTCGGTATGACTGGACCCGATCCTGGCACCCGGGCCCCCAGCCGGCCCCCTATGGGCCCCCATGGGCCCCCATGGGCCCCACCGAACCGAAACGAAGGGACCCTCCTGGAACCCAGTCGGGGATGGATTTTAAGCAACGACATACTTGGATCTTCCAACGACGCGACGCATTTTTGCTTTTTCATCGATAACAAAAAACAGCCCAAAGGATCTCAAAGGCAGACATTTGTTATAGTTGGAAGATCCAGGTATGGAATCATCAGCATCACTGGAGGCTTTCCTTTGATGGCTCATCAGGACCACCCACATCACTGGTTTCCAGTGCAAACTCGAGTGGTGTATACACCACAATCACAGGCCCGCGTGGATGACATGGCCCGCAGTTCGGACCATGACATCCGGCTGCCAAACAGCTGGCGCCATCCTGCGACCCCAAACAGCCTGGATTCACGTCGGCAGTGGAAAGAACAGCTGAAACAGTCCCGTTTTCGTATGTTGAGGGTGACCCGTTTAACTTGAGTCACTTTAGTCTTGCTCATAGTAGCTTCTTGTTACTAGTAAGGCCAGGAGCGCCCCTAGTAGCGTCCTTGCTCCTAGTAGCGATGCCCTTTGTTCCTAGTTATCTTCCATTGACCCAAGGGGCCTGAGAGGTGTATCCTATCTTTGAGAGGTGTAATACCGGATTAGCTGCCAAAAAGGCCAAAAAGCACCACAAAAAAGTTCCAGTGGACAGCTGAAATGAGAACGCCACATAAACTCGACGTGAACACCAAGATTCTGCACATGGAAGTCTGACTTTTTGTTGAAGAAACGGTGTTAACAGCCTGAGCGCATGGTCTGCGCCCATGTGTGAGAACGTCACACGTAGGAATCTCTTGAGCGGCGAAACATCCGCCGAATATTGAAAAAATGGAGTGCCATTGAGCAAGTGATTCTCCAGCTCCATTTGCTTTGGCCGCCTTTCTCCTTCGAATGTTTGACACGAAGAACTGAGCCCTTAAGACTTACTAAGTTTCCCCGGTTTCCCCACTGGATCAAATACAGCTCGTGCCCGAAAGAATCGAATGTTTTCCAATTCTGACCAGTTGTTTCTCCCAATGACTTGTTGCATCTTGTTGCACTCTTCGAGAATGACTGTCAACTGAAGGCGGGAAGGTCTCATGTAAAAAAGAAGCCGCCCAGTTCGCGGCGTGAGCGACGAAACTCCGACTTAGATGTTCTGAAGCTGCAGAGGCCGGCTTCGGCCACGGTCAGGCAAGAAGGAACACAAAAACGAGACGTGTCCACTCCAAGTTATCCACTGGGGTAGGTTTGTTCGAAAAAGGTGCATCAACTGTGGCGCCCCATCTGCCGGCCTTGGCCTTGACGGCCTTGACACTTCCATTTTTTTGAACCTAATGGCGCTGAGATTGGTCTGCATTTTGGAGAGTGATCCGAAGTGAGTGGCGGGACCCGATTGGTCGAACTGTGGGGAACCCAGCACTCGAGCTTGCAAAAGAATTGTCATGACTTGTCTAAGAGTCGCAGTTGGAGGAAAAGGCCCAGACGCTCCAAACAGGCCTTTCCTCCCTCAAAACCCAGCAATTGGTTCGGGTCACCCCTTCATATGAGTGTCCGGCCCCTACTTAGGAGGGTCCAGATCTAAAAAAGCACAAAGCACCTTTTGGATACATGTGACATTGTTTGGGCTTCGGGGTCGATGTCGTATCCAAAGAGGGGACTCAACCAATCTCTCATTCGTCTATGTTCCCTTGCTCATCACATTTCTGTTTGTGTCGGAATCGGGCCACCCCCAGATGCAGAAGCCTTTCTAGCCATCAAAGAAGCACGGCTCCTGTGCTCTTCATGCCTCTATGTGCTTGGCAGCAAAAGAACATGGTGAAACCGTGAAGCTCTTTCAGTCCTTTAACGCCTGCACCGAGGCGAATGAAAGGCGCAGGGGTTGTTTTGAACGTTTGAACCCTCGGCCAAAAAGCACCGGCGAACGCGAGCGTTCGCGCGCCACGCGAGCAGACGATGGGCTTTGGGAGGGAAACAGTCTGGTTCTGGAGGGACACCGAAGAACGAAAAGGATTTACAGGCGTCATGGATGTACGAACCACCAGTCAGAAATCAAGAACGGACCTCAGGACTTCCATGTCAGGGGTGGGTTTTCATGGCAGACTCGACCCCTAACTGATCCTGATGTGACATGTTTGCCACCCCGAACCCTGTGCCGGCACCCTCCGTCCCGAACTGGAACTGGGAGACCGCCGTGACCGCCGTATGCTCAGCATGGTTCGTACCGCCACTCCCCGCGGCGGTGGAGCCATGGCCTGGGAGCCGCAGATTAGAAGGCCTGGGTGAACGACACTTTTTATTGGAGGACAGGTGTTTTTCCGGCCATGACGGGCATGCATTTGAATTCATATCCATGTCTTTAAGCGAACAGATCACCCAGCATTCACGGGGGAAGACACGCTTCGATCTTTAAGAAACCTGTTTCCCAGACCAGCTGCTTGGAATGTGACGCCCCAGGCGTTTTTCACCCCTCTATCTAGGGGCTCTGGAGCCTGGACCAAAACCCGTTGCTGGTGCTAACCGTCATCGTCCACCCCTCACCGGCTCCGGCGTCGGCTCCGTTCGCTGCTGAAAATCGCCCTAAAGCCATCCGAAAGGACAGGGTCGGCGGCGATCTAAGTCTTACTGGTGCGGTTCTGGTTGACTCTGGGGACGGTTCTGGTTGACCATACGATGTCCTTCCTTGATTTGTTTGGAGAACTGACGAGGGGTCACTGAATTTAGAGGGGTGGTCACTTCTCAAAGCCTTCTTTCATCAAGCGCTTCAGCTGTGCGGAGCTGGTACGTTAGCTTGGTCTTGTGCTCTTTCTGGGATGATATTCCAAGACCTTCCCAGTGACCGTACTTCAGGATTGGTAAGTGACCTTTTCAAGACCTGTTCGTGACCTCAGTATACTGGGATCTGATTTCAGGTCACCGGGAAGGTCCTCAAGTGTAAAAAGAAAATAACAGACCAGGACACCCTAAGATCCCATTTCGGGGCTTCTATGGTTAGCCCCTTAGATATTAAGGGGTGTCCATTCACCAGACCGACCGTGGGTCCTGGTCTTATATGCCCTTGAGGTCCAGTTCGACTCTGTTTACCACCGAAGTCTGACGTTCCTCGACTCGGGTCACTGACCTCGACCGACCCGGAGGGCCTGTCTTCCTCTCGACCTGGAGAGAAGCAACGATGCATTGGGGGAAGATTGAATTCAGGGAATTGCAGGATCTACTCTTCTGGTCGGATTTGGTATCTTCCCAGGTTCAGGGATGTTCAGGTATGTCAGAAGCTTCAGGATCTACCCCTTGCATCTTCCAATTCTTCGGGAGCTGGGAGGTCTCCGGTCTCCGGTTTTTTTCCGGTCTCCGGGATGCGGGGTGAGGACACCGGGGTCCAGTGGAAAAGACCTGGGGGGCCCAGGACAAACACCGGGTGTTTTGCAGTCCAGCTCTCGAGACTTGTAGGCAAAACATGGTCAAGCACCTGTGGCCAGCTCATACATCGATCCTCATCTTTTTTTGGGTTCCCCCCAACGTTTGAAGACCTCTTCTGAAGACCTCAGCCTTTCACCAGCAAACCACCGAGCTCTTCCCGGGCCGAGTGGCCCTCGTCTCCGGGCGCTCCGGTCGCAGGCAGCGTGGAGGACGGGTCGCGTGGCTTTGTGCCCTGGGGGTCCGGGGCGCCCGGTAGGACGGTGAGGACGGTGAGGATCGGCTCTGAAGGACGCTACCAGTAGGGGTTCCTGGGCACGGAGCGATCGGACGCTACGAGTGGCAGGCTCTGAGGGAAGGGATGTGATGGGTTTGAGGTTGACTGTTGAATCAACCAGGACGAGCGGAGCGGAGATGTTCTTCTCATCGAGCCGCGGTTGGGCAAACGAACCCAAACGACCAGAAACAGCTCTGGTTGGATATGGTGTCAGCGACTGGGATCCTTGATATGGTGTCAGTGGCTGGGACTGGGAAGCATCCGTTCGTTTCTGGTTTGTTTTGGTTTTCAGATGTTGCAAGCAGTCAACATACGATAAAATGTGCTTGGTTGGCCACTTGGCCGGACGCTACTGTAAGTAGTAGCCTCTGATCAGCAACGACATGACACATATTGTCTGTGGAGGTTCTCGAACGGCCAAAGCAAACTGTTAGGCCGAATTTTGGGTCCAAACTGTTAGGCCGAAGTTTGGGTCCCAAACGAGCTATTTGGCAGGTGGCGATATAACACCTAATTCGTTTTTCTCTGGCATGGGTTGCGGCGACAGTTGTGGCTGCAGCGAGGTAAGAAGCTCCGGACTGCAGTCGAAACGAAACGGCGTCTTGTGAGTCACATTTGAAAGTTTGATACTGCCATTTTTTCCCTGAATTACCCAACACCTGGAGCGAGACTTGTGCAAAGACTGCAAAGTCTATGTCAGGCTATGTCCGACAGAAGGGTCTTGTATGGTCTGGATTAGCATGAACTTTGCTCATGAGTTTCACGTCCCACACCTCAAAGTTCTTTGTTGGGATCGTCGGAGCCGCGCGCAAGTCTCGGTCTGCGCCAAGTCTCCGTGTGTCGTTCCCTCATCCAACCATCGTCTTCCGGATTCGCCCAGCGATTGAATAGTCTGAACAACCCAAACACCGGTTTTTCGATGGAGTTTTGGAAAGAAGGGCGGTTTCAAGCCAACCGACGGAAAAAACCAGTTTCATGGTCGAAGGGCGCCACCCGGCAAAAAACCGACGAAGCGACGGATGTGAGGTGACCGTGTTGGTCCTCAGCTGGCAGGTGGGTGCTTCGTTGGGTTTCGGACCGTTTTCGTACCGAACCTCAGAAGAAGGTACGACTGGACCCGACTGGCACCTACATGTCACAGTGTCTCCTACATCACCTTCTGACAAGGTACGACTGGATCCCTAGGGTTTAGCTTCTTTTCAATTTCAAGCTGCGCAGGACGGATTCCATGCCGACCCTGTATGTTCCATCCAATCACCACCCATGTCTGCGTGGTGTTGGTTGAGGCTATGGCGGAAGCACAGACGATTTTCAGCCTGAGCTACTGGCGCTTTTCAAAGGTCACTTTTGGGGGCAGTGCTTTCGGTTTTCGATGAGTATTTTGCCACAACCTACTCTGTAGGGCATTTTTACTCTGATTGTATTCTCAATTCCGCTCTGAACTGGGACCCCTGTGTCCAGAGCCGACGGAACAGGGTCCGACCGTCCACGGTGGAACACCGCTCTCGAAGAAGGCGAAGAGCGATGCTTTCGCCAGCGCTGAAGGTGCGATGTTGAGGCAGCCGCAGCAGTGATGGGTTTGGGAGATGTACAGTAATTGGCTCCAGGGAGATGTTTGTGGGAAAGCCATAGCTTGGGGATCAAAACCATGGTTGATGTTTCCTGTAGGACCTGTAGGATTTTGTTTCCCCTTAAACCAATTCCTTTGATGGGTTGGAAAGAAAACACAGACATGTTGTGGACTTGAGAATCTTTAGAATATTCTTTTTCCCTTTCCTACGTCTATGTCGTGAGTAGTCGTTTTGCGTGGGGTTTTATCGTCTTCGACACGTGGGGTTATGCTGCTGCGCTACTGATTCGTCCTTTTTGGGCAGTTCAGACTGTGGCGATCGGTTTGGGGACATCCCTTTACAGACGATTGGTGATTGGTGCCGGGCTGCCGGGCTTGTTTACAATCACGATGCGAGCTGCCAGTCGTCCACGAGCGGAACCAGCAGCCACTTGATCCGACGATTTCCAGTCGGAGTCCGCCGGCGCGCCGGCGGCGCTTCAGGTCTAGCTCTCGCGACGCATCTGCAGTGGTTTGAGACCCCAGCGGGGCGGGGTAGAGATGGGCAGAGGATATGCTTGAGCCTTGCCAGAAGCTAAGCTGGTGGGTTTTGGTGAGCTGGGTGGCTTTCACCCTCTCGCCCATGTTGGAAGACTTGCCCCCGATTGTTTTTCACGTACATTAAATTTTTCTCCAAACAGTTTACTGTTGGGGTTCTATCTTATAATTCAGAGCTGGCCACACTGACTGGCCGCGCCCCTGAACTCTGTGGCCGGGCTCTGTGACCGGGTCTTGTCCTCCTCTTGTCTTCTCTTGTCCTGCTCTTCTCTTGCCTTCTCTTGTGGCCGAACAATTAGCGATGTCGATGCCGACAAAAAGCATTGATAAAGCAGTTTGCCAGTTTGCCCTTGGGGAAGGTAGGACTAGGACGTACCAAGAAGTCGTTTTTGACACATGTTGGTCCAAGCCGAATCGTTTTGAAGCTGTTTGGGGTCTATGGTGGTCTATGTTTTTTCGCTCCTTTTTGGTCGGAGGGGTCTATGTTTGGGCGGTCAGAGGGTGAAGCGAAACGCTTTCCTTGTCGGACTCCGGTGTTCCGCACCGAACTCACCGTGGACGTGTGCCGGACTCGCCGGCGAACCGGCGAACCGGACGGTGTGAGGCGATGGAAGGTGGCAATCGCCGCCAGAGGAAACGGAACTTGCCCAAGAAGCCGCGGCCACAGATTGGCATCGGTGGGGTTTCTGAGTCTTTAGCCATGCCAAGCTACAAGCATGGCACCCCCAAATGGATGGTGACCAGTGGCAATTACATGCAACCTCCCAGATCATTAAGCTCGGCCTGGGCCATTAGCTGGAAATCCCCGAGGACAAGCGAGAAGCTTTCATCAAAAACACCTTCACTACAGCTGGTCGAAACTTGTCGAAACATAACGATCTTGACTCGATATCCCGATGCCCATGAAAGAATTGAAGAAGTCATGGAATTCTCTATATAATATATTTCAATATATAAATATTTAGCTATTTATGTATGTATATATATATATATTAGTTATATATAGACAAAAGTCCCGTTCGACTTTACATGGCACCAGCCAGGTACTCGTAATTCCTTGAGTTGGGTCACCTGAGGAGGAACACATGTTTGAGACCCACATGCCATACACACAGAATCTTAATGGACTGTCATCGGACTGAGGTGTCACCCCAAATTCCAGGAGGAGCGCTACAAGAAGCCGGAGGGCCAGAGGATGGTGAGACATATCAGAAGTAGAAGAAACATTCAAGGTATACAGTATATATTTATATATAATATATATATATGTATACACATACATATACAGTATATATGTAGCTGGGGTGCAGGGGGTGCATGGCATTTGTTTCAATGTTTTTTTTTTGGGATTCGGAGTTGAGTTCTTCATGTTTCCTTCTTGACTCAACATGGAACGTTGTGTGGTAGAGAGAACCAACCTCCAGCATCCTTGGTGGCCCAAAAGGGGGGTTTGATGTTGGATGATGTCACGCGTCAGAACCACGAGCAGTAGGTCGCCATAGGGCGATGCGCAAGTGACCCTCCTGCCTGCCTGTCGCCATAGTAGGTCACTCCGCAAGCCCGTCCATGTGGGCAATTCTGGCAAAGGGTCCAAGCAAAATCCCACCGTTATTTTTTAAACCTACAGTCAGCCCATTTGCACCTTGTTTTGCTGAGAACACCTTTTTCTCGACCACCTGGTAGGGCGGGCAGGGCGTCGAATTTGTTTTTGTTTTTTCAGTGGAAGCACTGACGCACAAGAAAAAGATTCGGCCATCACTTCTGTGGTTCGTTCTGAAAAGCATAGTTCTGCCAGCCTGTGAGTCACACTTCGAATCACGCTCGCTCCGAAATCGCCTGGAGAAGCGCCGGCCGTCGTTTCACCGACCCCGCCGTCCGTCGACCCCCGTACCGTCACGCGATCGGGGTTGGGGCGGGAGTACAGGTGGGCGACCGATGTGCCAGCCTTTGCCCAGCGGCTCTTCTTCTGCCCGGCGCGGGGCTGGCGTTGGGGGTTGGCGGTCGGGGGGCGGGCAGCGAAGCTCCGGTGACGCCGCGCGGAAAGCCGCATCTTTCAGTCAGCTGAGTGGTTATCATTTTGGAGAGTTGGCTACCATTTGGAGAGTTTTTGAGGTACCACTCCACTGGCAGCAGTGGATCAGCAACTTTACATGCATCCTTTTCTATATGAGGGGGAGAGACTTAAAACAACACGTGTGGTGGACCTTTGTTTCTACTTTCCTGCACTCCTACACATGCACATGACAACAGGAGAGATGTCATGAAACCAAACAGTACTTTGGAGGTAAAGCCGTTCTGTCCTGCTTATTTAGCTTGGTGTCTCCATTCGTTCTGGTTTTCCGCATTTGGAAGGGGTCAGTCTTCCGTTCCTCCAGTGACGGTCTACATAGGCTGGTCTCTGGTAGTCCAATCTGATCTCCAGGATCCTCAGCACATGGAAAAACTCGGATCCTCGACATCGCTTCCAAGCTGACCCGTGACCTACATCCCATTCCGTCGTGGCGACCTCGGTTCGGTCGCGACGGCTGGTTCTTTCGCCGACCCGTCGCGACCGTCCGACCGGTTCCGCCGAGCGCAGGAGGCGACCTTGGCCGATTGGTCCCATACCTTGAAATTGAACTTCCCCGACGGTGAGGCGACCGGACGCCGGTGTCTTCGACGCCCTCACGGGACAACCGCGGACCAAAGGACGAGCACCAGACCGGTCTCCGATGCTATCATGTGTTTTTGTATTTTTTTTTTGGAGAGAGTTGGTTCGCTTTTTGGAGAGGCTGAGCGGAAGGTCCAGACGGTGATTTGGGGGGGTGAACAAGTGAGATCACGCACCCAAACCCACACACGATCCAAGCCCTTGGATCACATGGTTTGGTTGTTGGGCCCCATTCCCAGAGGTGATCCATGGAGAGAAGGAAGAAGATAGAAGTAGAAGACGAAGACAAGCAAGCAGGAAAAGACGAAGCAGAAATAAGAAAGGAGCAGGAAGAAGAAGAAGAAGTAGGAGAAAGCCAGAAGAATACATATTATGTATATGTACATATGTACTTATATATATATATGTGTACACATTTGCTTTATATGTGTTTAGATCTTTCTAGATACTATAGTTGTTTTTCTGTGCAGAGCAGCTTTGCATCCCATCTGTCGCAAACTAGATCTATCAAACATGCTAAAAAAGAAGACATACAAGAGCCCACCTATGGTCATGTCAGGCAGCAGGAAAGTTGACCGCGTTCATTTTGATCATTCATAGGGCATGGACAAGCCTTAATTGGCGCTCATTTTTGACCAGAAGGATCTTAACATAAGTGCCTGTAATCGAGTATGGCATAGAGCTGATAAGGGGAGGGACTTGCACGTCAACACCGCTAACCGGCTTGGGAGTAACTGAGCATTCGTAATTTTCTGCACGGCAGATTCAAGCACTATGCGCGGTCTCTTAACGTTGGACATATACCGGTGTATTAACGCGAGAAAATCACCACAAGAGTAATTGACAGAAACCAGCTTGAGCACGAGAATATCAATACAAGAGTCGGAACAGAAAAGTATGAACATGGATGCGAGTTTTTATTATCAAGCCTTGTCTTCTGTAAGCCCTTGCCAGCCTGAGGGAAGCTAAGAGTGCAGCAAGCAACTGTGACCCTCGCGAGCAGTCTAAACGTAGAAACATTTACGTAATATATACATATATATGCACATGTATAAACATCGTGTATAGTATATATATATAAACGCGATTAAAAACATATAAACGCGGGTGTGTATGATCATATCTTTCTTTATATTGTATGTATTGTGTATATATGTTGATGTCTGTTTTTTGTTTTCAACATTCATCAAAGTTTATACATAGGTATACAAATACGTAACTATAAAATATATGCTACACACGTCAACCCCGCTAACCAAGGCGCCGAAACCGTTCGTGAAGGGGTTTTCTTCACGGCAGGTTCAAACATGAGATGTCTTTTTACACACGGTCTCTTGACGCTAGACATACACCGGTGTATCAACACGAGAACGTCACCGCGAGAGTAATTAACATAATAGATGCGAGAGTCTATTGGCACATAAGAGTTTGGACGTAAAGGGAAATAATTGACAGCGAAGAATCTCAACGCGAGAGTGTTAACATAAGGGTGCCAACATAAGAGTAGGAACATGAATGTCAAGAATCAAGAGTCTGAACATAAGAGCATGTCGCAAGACACGTGCATCAACACGAGAGTATTAACACCAGTTGTAATACATGAGTGTTATTCTACACAAGTCTCTTGGCACCAGTGTTTTTATACACGTGTAATCACATGAGTGCACTTGTGCATATGCTTCTAATATTGCAATCTCTTAAAATCCATGTGGCCCGCTTGGAGAGTTTTCATGTCATGCCAGGGATGACATCATGTCATGCTAGGGACGATATCCGCTCATATTGTGTCCGACAAATCGATGCATGTATTGTGCCTTGTGGTATGCATCGTTTCCGTTCGTGGAAAGTATGGTGTCATGCCAGGATGACATCATGTCGTGCCACTATGATTTTTTTTCCTATACACCCGTGTAATTCTAGTCTCAAGTCCTTAGTGAACAGCTCGATTGTTTGGTAATTACCATTTAAAGCAACGGCAGTGGTGGGCCAGAATGATTGCACAAAAAACATGAGGCATCAAAAAGCTGGTGTCTGCTTGTTTGGCGCTCCAAAGCACGGGGGTCGAGATCATGGAGATGATGGAGATCATGGATCCATGTGGGAATGGCCAGACAGGTGTTCTGAATATGTTGGAATTCAACCTTTGACCCCTAGTAGCACCAGTTCTTCAGGTCTGATGAATTGATCCATGAACCTGTCTTCCTTTGATTGGCTAGATCCGGAGGGTGTTCAGCCTGCAGGATGATGCAGTCACGGAAGAGGAGGTCATGGAGTACTTCACTACAAAGGAGTACCAGCCAGAGGTGCGGTGGTGAGGCGGACATCAGCCAGCGAGATGGTGCTGGGTGGTGTTTAAAATTGTATTTTTTGGGCGACAGTTCTGGCGCTCATTTGGCCTTTGCTTGAGAAAGCCCTTTGTCCCTCTATGCCGCATTGATGTGGGGATCCGTCAGGCTGTCATCGTCGGACATCAGATGCCTCATGAAGAGGTCAAGTGTGGGCGCTCAGCATCCACCCGGGTTGCCATGGTGGCCATGGGGTCATCCAGGAATAGATTCTCAATGGAGAACCATCTGCCTGGAAAAGGTCCTTGAAGGGCAATGTTGATGTTGAAATACCATATACCATGATGGTTCAAATCTCCACATGAGAGGTTTCATGCATGAATCGTCCAATTAAATGGTGTGGCAGACATGCACGTTGTCTTGAAACATCGTAGCAACGGGACAGACCTATGTCCAACGGACATCTGGTGGACTCTCTCACCCTGAGGCACACCTATGTCCACTTCAGCTGTAATGCGGACGCGAAGAAAGCGCGGAAAGAGAAGGATGGAGGACAAATTGGCAAGGCCTGGGGGCCTGGTGTTTCAGTGATGGCTTAAAGGTTGTCAGTTTTCCAGTGATTAAGCCGGCATGAGTAGAGAGAGGCTGTGTCCAGCTTTTAATCATATGTTTGGTATCAAGGCGGATGCTGGAGATTTTGTTTAGATTAGGAGTCAAGTTGAACGATGTTGTTTGAAGACTTTGATGGAGACGAAAAGAGAAGGAAGGGGGGAAACCGGGGGATGACAAGGAGAAGAACAACAAAGTGCAAGGAAACATCTGGTACACAACCCACAGATGACATTGGAAGATGATTTACCTTTATATATAGCAAGTGACAAGTGCGCCGTGCGCGCGACCTGAAAGTCTGGAGGACGATCCCGGCCCCGGGGGCACAAAAGGGATGGTCTTCCATTCCATTCGCAGCATCTATTCATCACCGCACATTCTACTTGCCAACATCCAACTGAGAACGGCCCGTTTCAACGTGACCGGTGGAACCGAAGCCAAGCGCAAGGCGCCGCCGTCGCGCACCCGACTCACGGGCCGACCTGGTCGATGAAACGACCATAGCTCTGATCACCTCAGGCCGAAGGGGTCTCCTCCGTAGCCGTATCCTCCGTAGCCTTCACATCTGGAGCAGTTGGTGCGGCCTGGGCGCCCAGCCCGCCGCCGGCGAGCTCCGCCCAAACCCCCCGCCACCGGTGCGTGGCACATCGTCCGCGCGCATAGCGAGACATACGCTGTGCGCTCCTTTGGACAGGTCTGTGTGCGCAAGTGTATTTTTGATCACACATGACTGCGCCACACTAGTAGGGAGATAACTGCACCGAACATGACTGCCGCCAGTGTACATATGTATATATCATTATACATTCTCTCTCTCTCTCTCTCTCGCGCTCTCTTTCTCTCTACACACTTCTGTAGATATTTTCTGTGAATCAACACAGGAGTGGCGTGTGACTTCATTGAAAGGTCCTTCAGATCGTCCTTTCAGGTCGTGAGTGTTTAGCATCCCAGCAGACGAATCAAGTGCAGCAACATCATGTCGACTCTTGATTTAATAAATGAATTAGCATCATGTCTCTCCCAATTGAATTGAACAACCTTTTCTCTTTTGGAAGGCCTCAGAGGTCAAGCTCGTGTTCACGGATGAGAAGAAGCCCGGGGCACCCTGCTGTGGCTGTACCTGACCGGTGAACATGAAACAGATCCCTTTACTAAGGGATGTGAACCTCCCCACCCGGATGAAGATGATGAAGTCCAAGTCTATTTGGACCAACTGAAGTCTCGAAGCTCCGTCAGACTCTTCTTTTGTTGTCGTCTCTGACTCCAGGGCCAAGGGTTTGGGTGAAGGTTGGCCTCCCCATGCGCCGCCCATGCGCCAGATGCGGACGACCATTGACCGGGAAAGGGCTGGTTGTCCCGGAGTGCCTGGGGTAAAGAGAAACATGAGAAGGTCAGTTTGTGGATACATCACAAGCTACCACAAGCCGCTCTTTGCCTCATGAATTCTGAGCGATGACCAATGACATGTGATTTTGCAGAGTAACGACGTCTACCCCTCCCAAGCAACCCAATACATTTTGGAATCATTTTGACCATGGAACATGGCCTCGAAACTCCACACCCAAGTCGGATCTTCTCGGACGGGGGGGATGTTGGTGTTGGGGCAACCTTTGTTTCAAAAGACACCTGCCTGGGCCCTTCCGACAGCCCTTCCAACCGTCTAACTTCACCGAAAAGAACCCAACCGGCACCCAACGCCCTCGGTCCAACGCCGCCGGTGCGGTTCCGTGCGGTTCCGTCTCGCCCGACCCGGCCCGACCCGCTCCGACCGGACCCGACCGGACCAACAGACCCGACCGGCGACCCGACCGGACCCGAACCGATGAGGTGGATCCGCTTGCGCGACGGTGTGAGCCTGGCGGGCGGCTGGTGGGGTCCGCGTGCACGATGGATGAAGGCGGGTGCGGTGCGGGGTGGCGCTCCGAGACGTGGCGCCTCTTGAGGTGTTTTGAGAGGACGCTGTTTTGCGTAGATGATGCTGAACAGTTTGGACATTTGGTGGAAACAACTGGAATAACCATCAATCACATATACTGTATATATATATATATTAGTATATTGATTAAGTAGTATTATTTTATACAAAAACAACAAAAACACATTTCCATTTGCAGTGGATGTTGATGTTACCCCCCAAAACCCCACATACATGAGTCACCTCGCTGTGGTGGAGAACTCCGCTCACGTGAGGCCTACGGCACCGATGCATACAAAGGCTATCGACCGGATGTGTCTCGGAGGTGTCGACCGAACCTGTGACACTCGTTCCTCACGTTCCATGGCTACGCGGAAAACTCTTTTTCCCGAAAGGACGTCTACTTTCCTGTCAGGGGGTGCCATCCACTTCCATGGAACGTGAGCCAGAGATAGCCAGAGGGTACAGCTTTCGGTCGGGCCAGGAACGTGTATTGAACGAGAGGGGCCCCCAGTTAAGCTCTTGACCTTTAGGAAAAACACAGATGGACCCCACGAATTCCAAGCCCATTTTGGTTGTACCCTCAAACAGCTTGCTTTTGAGGGTCCGGATCCTTAGGGTAGTCCAATACACACCCACTTAATCCGTTCAACATGGAGGGACCGTCTCCGCCAGCGGGCGTTCCGATCCGTGCGTCCGGATCCGCGCCGTTCCTTCGCCCGGTCCGTGCTGAGGAACCTGCAGTGCCCACCGGTGTGCGCAACCACTGGTACTACCCAGAAGAGTGAAGCTGAAGATCGACCTGGACAGCCGACGATTTGACACTGAAAAAGAGGTGATCGTTCTTGACATCAGTGGGGCAAATATGTCAAGCTGGACTTCTAGGGACCTATGTGCGACAGACAATCAGTTGGCTTGTTTGGGCGAGGTTCAGTTTCTTCAGAACACGGGCCTGCAAAACTGAAGACATGTTATCGTATGCATCGCTTTTGTTAGTTTTGTTCGTGCTTGTTTTCGGAAGCATGCTTTTAACAAAAATATAAATCATTGGAACGAAGGTAAAAATCAGGTCAAGAGACAAATGAGATCATTCCATTTTGAGGAGTCAAACAAACGAAAGACTTCTCTTGGAGCCTATGTGACATGTGCACCGTTCAGATGTGAATTTAGTGCTTCGCAATCTATGTTTTTGTGGAGTGTCAGGTTAGCCAAACGCTAATTTGGCAATTTAGATCTTGATTTTTTTGTGAACGTCACATTGCTCGTGGCCGTGAAGCTGAATGTAGACGCTCTATGTTTGTCAATAAGTCAGGACCTGACCAGGAGTCCACAGTTGTTGGTGTTGCGTTCGATTCGTGCGGCAACAAAGAAATGCACTTGTGGAGGCAATCAGTTTTGGGCAAGAAACTTAGCAAGGATAACTTATGAATGAAGTTGCAAGCACCAAATTGAAAAATCAAATGACTATTTTGTGCGATCATGTATCAAAAACTATCAAACATATGAAGTTGAACCTGTCTCTTTCATACAAAGACATTGTTGCCTTTTGTTTTGTCTCTCGTCCATGTTGCGACTTTCGCCTCATGCTTCCACTGGCGGAGGTCCTGCATTTTGTAGAGAATCATCATGGATGATCAGAACATTTTAAAAATCAGCCAATGATTCCGACACCACTTTCTGCAGTGCATACCATTTTGTAGCTATCAGTGGCCTTGGGCCCTCCAATTTGCCCCATCGGCCTTGTCCCTGTCTACAAAATGAATCCAACACTTTTAGGGTCACTTTGTAGAGATGGGATGTTGGTCGTTGTCAATATGCAGATAAATTCTCTACCAAATACGGACCCCGACCCCTGACCCTGAATATCAACGGGGATCTTTCATGACTAAAAAACTCAAGATGTCCAAGTGGCAAGAACTGTTTGAAGGGTTCTCAAACAGATCGCAGTTTGCCTTCCGAAGTCTCTTAGCATTGTTGTGTTGCAAACAACTCCCATACTTACGTTGATTCTCTAGATGTTTTGAGGATCGGCGTTCAGTTCAGCTGCTCAAACATGGAAGCATTGCTGTGGGGTCTTAAAATGTTTTAAAAACATGCCCTGAACCGACCAAAGCAGCTACTGTATGAAAGTGACACAAGCCAAGAATGACTAAAGATATCTTCCACACTCGAGTTCAAGTTCTCAAAATCGAAAGTGGCGCAAGTGAGTGCTTGGTTTAGAAGGTGAAACCTTTCTTTAAAGTCAGCTTATCACTTACTTCTCAAAGAAGGTGCCATCCAGCCGGAAGAAACCGTTTTGGCCATACGAACTTTGCCTTGGCCCTCGTGCCATGGCGAAGCAATGCTGTGCTCCTCGCACTGCGGGGCCTGACGTCAGGCTTCCCACGTCGCGCTGGTCCGCGAGCGTGGGTTTTGGGCAGGGCGAAGGATGACTTGGTAAAGATCGGGAATTTATTCCCGCCGGACCGTGATGGCTGAGAGAACGTGTCAACCACCTGTTTCCCAAGCACCCGACGTGACCAGCGAACTTTGGACAGTCCTGGTAGATGATGGCAGGTGCGATTCTAAAACCTGCGAAGCCTGGTTGAAAGGCAGTTGCCCCTTCTAAACATTTTGGGGAACTATCGACAACCCGTTGCTGAATCTTTCGCTGCCGCCGTGACACCCGTTCCTGGCCTGGGGGAAACAATTGAATAGATAATGATGGGTCCACAACATCCAGACAACATCTATTCACTTCATTTGACGACTGCCATTCAGCGCAAGCCAAAAAGGATCGCCTGATCTTCATCTTCACCGCCCAGACACACCAAATTAACAGACCTTTCCCAATCCCTCAACCTTTTAGGGATTGGTTCGGGTCCAGACCCCCTCCAGGTTGGAGGCCATCGCTCTTAGGTTGTCTCTCTCGTATGGGTGAACAAAACTTCGGTCACCCAGACGGCGCCTCTGGGTGGACCACCTGTTCTACCATTGATTCACGCCAGCACCGCCAGGTGAGTTTTCACCGACGAACGTCCAGGCTCGACCGTCCTTGGCATCGGCATCGACCGTGGGCGATGAACGCTCGACGTGGCAACACCGTCCGTCCGTCCGAGGCGAGACCCGACGGCCCTCTCTGGTTCCGGGTGTACGATCGAGTTCTTGAGACCCGGCTGGGCAGACCGCGAAAATGACTGGGAAAAGTTACAAGTGACACGTAGACTCTAGGTCGGTCTCGAGGTCGGTCCATCCGCCACATCCATCGGGTCACAGGGTTGGGGCGATTCCGCAGAACATGTAGAAACGGATGGCCTGAAGTAGCAGATGACAGCAAAAACACCGCCGGACACTGGACAAGAACACCCGGCTCAAAGCAGGGACAGTGACAAGTCATGAGTAAGCAGCAGTGTGGTTCGAGAGCCCAAGCCAAAACATATTTTTTTGATCACGAGAGAATGACATGAAGTGATGTGAGTGTCTCACATTCAAGGCGCATCGCTGCAGGATTCCGTAGCACTATATATAGAACAGTGAGCCGCAAGATGCTGTGAATTTCCTTTGCAAGATGCTTCCAGATCGACTGCGCTCCTTGTCCCAACACGTTTCCACTGGGTCGAAGTGTTGGCAGAAAAAACACAGAACAAATACATGGAGCACACTTAGATGGTTGCACTCTGCACCGGTCACCATCACCTGGACCTGTCTCATCTTGGAGATCACTTAGTGTTTCGGCTGAGATTCACATCATCAACTCGGTTTCCTCAAGGACTGAGGCACCCGGTCGGTGGACACACGACACACTTGTACCCGGTCGGTGTGTTCGCTTCACAGGGAACACGTCCCATGCAAAGTCCAAAGAAGGATCAGAAAGGAAAATTAAATTAAGTAGCTTCTTGTTACTACTAGTAAGGCACTTGTTACTACTAGCGATGCACTTGTTTCTAATAGCTTCTTGTTGTAAGGCACCTGCTACTACTAGCGTGGCACCTTGTTACTAGTAGCTTCTAGGTTGAGGACTTCTATTCCAGTTGCAGGTCACAGTGCTAACAAGCGGTCCGAGACCACAAGTGACAGACATGCTACCCCGAAAAAAGCATGCTGTATGCAGCAATAAGGATTCTAAGCTGGTCCCGTACCCAACAGGTTAGAAAGGATTCTAAGCACTCCCACGTTTCCATTTCCATGGTTTGCTAGAAGGGCATGGCTCCACAGCCGTCCGCGGTCTTTGACCGCATTCACTTCCTGGCCGTCCGCGGTCAACACCCAGGCGCGACTGGCGCCACTGCGACTGGCCGTTGGCGCGTCCTGCATCGGCAGCTGCAGCCGTGCGCCGTGAGTCAGGCACCGAGTGGAGCAACGTGTGGAGATTTTCTTGTTTTAAAGGAAATTCTTCAGAAGGCTCAAGACTCTTTCCTTTCTTTTTCCCGAATGCGTAGCGAAGGGTTCTCGTTTAACTCTGGGGGTCTGGGGGTAGAGCCTTGTTCGCGACCCGTTGTTTCTACGTCCGCAACCGTCCGCAACCGTCCGCAGTAGAGCGCTAAGGCGCTGCCATTGGGGGAAGCTTTTGCAGGTGACTTTTCATGGATGTGTCACGTGTGTTTGCGCCGCTATTACATTGTGATTTGCTTGAAAATGACATGTCGCGCAAGAAACGTGATGCATTTCGCTGCACAGGCGCAGTGGTTTGTGAGATCCGCAGTTTGCTGCGCAGTTCCATTGGGATAAGCGTTAGGAGAGGCGTGTTTTTGGGGTGTTGGATGTGGCCGTGCCATTGGGATTTGCATTTCAGGGTGTGGCATCGAAGCTCTGTTTTCGTGACAAGTCTCAGGTGAAATGGTGATTTTGGTGGATGGGAGTGTGCTCAGCACGGGTCGAAGCCATTCCAAACGTGTGGTGTAGTGCAAATTTGTTGAAGCTCACATGAGATGATATTGTCACTTTTCGTGGCAGGCGCAGTACTTTGTGCGGGCTTTGAGGCGTGGAAGTGCGATTCTTGTGGCAGGCGCAGGGAATCGTGAGGTTGCGAGGTGTGACGGAGGTGACATTTCGTGGCAAGCGCAGTGCTTTGTGCGCGTTAGACGTGTGGACGCGGAAAGATTCGTGGCAGGCGCAGGGAATCGTGAGGTTGTGAGTTGTGGTAGAGGTGAATGTCGCTGTCACTTTGGGATTGGCGTGTGAGCGGGTGTTGTTTGGAGGGGCTGGAATCGCGAAACTGCTTGGCAGGGCTGCGTGATGTGTGTGTGTGTGCTCCGATGGGTGTTTCCGCTTGACTTTTGGAGGAAGTCTCGTACGAAACGCTCGTTTTGCAGACTTTGACATGTGACTTTTGGAGGAAGTCTCGTACGAAACGCTCGTTTTGGAGACTTGACGTGTGATTTTTGGAGGAAGTCTCGTACGAAACGCTCGTTTTGGAGACTTGACGTGTGATATTTGGAGGAAGTCTTGTGCGAAACGCTCGTTTTGGAGACTTGACGTGTGACTTTTGGAGGAAGTCTCGTACGAAACGCTCGTCTTGCAGCCTCGAAGCGTGTGTCCTACAAGACTGTCCCAGATAGAGTGTCCCACAAGAGTGTCCCGTATGGGTGTCCCACAAGAGTCTCACAAGAGTGTCCCTTAAGAGTCCCACAAGAGTGTCCTATAAGAGTGTCCGACAAGAGATCACAAGAGTGTCCTACAAGAGTGTCCCGCAAGAGTGCCCTACAAGAGTGTCCCACAAGAGTGTCCCGCAAGAGTGTCCCACAAGAGTGTCCTACAAGAGTGTCCCACAAGAGTGTCCTACAAGAGTGTCCCACAAGAGTGTCCCACAAGAGTGTCCCACAAGAGTGTCCCGCAACAGTGTCCCACAAGAGTGTCCCAGAAGAGTGTCCCGCAAGAGTGTCCTACAGGAGTATCCCAAAAGAGTTTCCTACGAGAGTGTCCCACAAGAGTGTCCCACAAGAGTGTCCCACAAGAGTGTCCTACAAGAGTGTCCCACGAGAGTGTCCTACAAGAGTGTCCCACAAGAGTATCCCACAAGAGTTTCCTACAAGAGTGTCCCACAAGAGTGTCCCACAAGAGTGTCCCAGAAGAGTGTCCCACAAGAGTGTCCTACAAGAGTGTCATTTGGGCATATGGAACGTGTTCGCATTCGGGTTCGTGGGTTCCATCTTTTTGTTTTTTTAAGAGTCCTTAAGATTAGAGTTTCTTTTGTTATATTACTTTTTAAAGACATTCTTGGGCTGTAAAGCTTTTCTCGGAAAAGGGAGCTGTACTAGCTGGGCTTTTCAGAGACTTCGTCCGTTCCGCTAGGCGAGGATCCTTCGGGCGTTCGAGAGGCACGGGTTTCGGACGCCAGGAGACCGGGCGAGAAAAGAGGGTGACCGGTGACCCTCCACTGATGAATCCGTCGAATTCCTCCCCCCAAAAATTAAGAAAGGTTTTTCAGTTTTTCATCCATCAGAAAGCTCGTCCTTTATGAATCACACGTCCATCACAAATCCCTTATGAATTGCACAACATCCGCCACCCCAAGACAAAGCCAACCCCCGGGCATGTGGCCTGGCCCAACCCCGGATGGGAACTTCCGAGGTCTTGGAGAAGTACATTGCTGGCACAGAAGCTTGCGACGTAAAGGTGCTGAAAGAGATCTTCCATGAGAAAGTGAAACGCTCAGTTTTGTGGAAGAAGAACATGAGAAATGAGTCAAAAAAGGGGTGGTGTTTAGTTTGTAAGTGAGTGGCTGGGTAGCTAGCTGCAGTGCTACCACCATCAGAGGAAGCAGCCCTGCAGATGCAAACTTTGACGGATCTTCGCAGACGCTTCCTTGTCCGAATGAAACGCTCAGTATGTTGACAAAAACCGGTGACACGGTGACACCAATGGTGGTAAGCCGGGCTGTTGCAACAGGGTATTGCAACCTTGCAAGGTGTGTCCTGCTTGGAATTTCCACAAAACTGCGCCGTTCTGACGAAGGCTGTGATGTGTGGCCTTCTCAACGGGAAAGAAGTGGCTGGCGATGTGGAGCCCTTCTTTCGCCAGATGGAGCAGCAGAAGGCGACCGCGTCCGACTGCGTGCGACCGGTGAGTCGATCACAGCGCTTATGGCTTAGCCGGTGAGGTCGGAGGCTGTTCGACGGTCCGGGCCAATTGAAGGTAGCCTTAAGGTTCCATTCCAAACACCAATGACTTATATAAGGACCTCAAACAACCATTAGTAATTAGTATCATTAGTTTTACTTAACGTTTTAGACGACGAAACCAGGTCAGCCACTTGAAACAAACATCAGAAAGGCCAGGGGTAGATGATGTTTTGCGCGGCCTTATGCGTTTATGGTTGGTTTGGCGTTCATCCTCTTAGAAAACCGGTGCGCTCCGATAGCTCCGGTGGCATGAGGCTGTCTCGTGCGGCCGTTGCCTCCAAGGCATCAAAGACCCGCAGTCGATGGGGAAAGCAGAGACCAAACACAGGTGTTGAACACATTCTAGTGTAGATCATGTAGATCGAGACACAAGGACACATTCCTTTCTTAGTGTAGTATAGATCGGCCCATCCAGAGCTTCCCATCTCCCTGTTGAGAACCGGTCCGCCCCCCCCCTCCCCCTCGTTGCCCAACGACACGCAAGCTGCTTCTGCTTCGGACCACGCTGCAGGAGTCGCATCAGTCCAGAGGCCTTTTTGGGGGACGAAGGATCGATCGGCCGGGCCGACGCCGACGGATGATCCGCCACTGAGATCCGGAGGTTCGGCACTTCCAGGGGACATCTGACCCAGCAGACGATCATCTATCCGGGGTGTTCGGATATGGATAGATGCTGGGCCGTCGACTGGGCAGTTGCTGGGCGAGATGATCACCCGACTCGGCAGACCCGGACGCGGCGAGCCGCCGCTTCTTCCGGGCAAAGGGGTGTCTGCAAATAGCCCCTCAGAGGGCAAAAGGGGTCTCCATTAACCACCTCTTCCCAGAGTAGGGCACTGGAGGAGGGGACACTTTTGCGACAGTGACATCTCAGCAAATGGCAAAACTTGGAGTTGTCAGGTTGGAAGTACACAGCAGAAATCATGTCGATCGAGATCTTTGGGGATGTTGCGACAGCGAGGATTTCAGAGTCAGGCCAGGTTAGATTTCGTTGTCACCAGTTGCCCTTCCAGGGATGATCAGTTGTCATGTTGGCTTGATTGAGGACAGTGGGACCCGAACCCGTTGTTTCGACTGTGGCAGGTTATATGGGCAGACTGAACTTTCATGATGCCTTCCACTTGATGAAGACCGGAGGGTGTCTTGTCTCGAACTCCGTCGGCACAGACTTGGCTGAGCGACTTTGGTGATGGTCGCGTTGAGGAAATGGAAGATCACGAGCAAGCTGTTTCAGGGATGACCACAACGATGACACGTCGAAGGATGGTCGCTTCGACTTCGGGCGTGCCTGGCATGTTTCGCGTCACCAGGATGTGGCCTGGCTAGCGTTGGGGAGTCCCGGCGTGCGCTGGTGCTCAGGGTTACTCGCAACGGCTCGGGTAGCGACCACGAGAGGCCACCCCAGTTGCCCCGAGAGGCGACCCGATGGTACTATGATGTACTGTTGTCCCTTTAAAGGCAAGCAGCAACCTACCTGGCCCACTGAAATGGAGCTCACAGGACTTCGAGTCCATGACGCCAGCATGACGCCTGCATTCACATCACGGCAGAACTTGGAGGTTTGTATATGCGGTTAGAACTTTGGTCCTCATATTCAATGCGTGGTGAGAGCCGTCATAAGATCGGTCACCTGAAGAAGAAGCCCCACTCTGAGCTGCCACGGGATCGGTGGGAAAATCCACGTGGATCCTGGATAGTTCGTCTGGTTCTTGCTGTATGACACCACTCCACCACTCCTCGGAACCCTCCACCACTCCTCAGAACCTTCCACTCCACCACTTCTCTCCTTTGGATCCAACCTTCCCCAAACCATCCAGCGCTTGGAATTCTGGAAAGCGACCACACCGCCCCTTCGACAGTGACCGAAACATCTCGATGCAATGGCTCGTCCTCGCCCTGACGCTTAGCACGATGGCTGGTGAGGAGGGGAACCGGGTTTGGTCCGGTGGACTGAGGTCGTGACGAAGGGTGAGAGTCGAAGTATGATAAGATAATTAAGGGATCCCCAAACGAACTTCCCATCAAAACATGGCAAGCAATGCCTTCTCAGATTCTAGAGGTATGCTTTCTCCACCTTTCCACTCCCCCCTGCTTGGCCGGGTTTCTCGTCCAGAAGCGTTTGGGAGGAACCCTCGGCTCCGTTGCTGGCCCTGCTTCCGCCGCCCAGCGACGCCGACGCGGCGGATCCCGTGACACGTTCGGCGGATCCGGCGCCGCCCACGTTGAAGCTCTCCCTCCACGTGAAGGTCACGGACGGGCTTTGCGAGCGCCTGTTGGAGCGCGGCAGCGGTCTTCCAGCCGAGGTGACCAAGCTTCTGACGACGACGCAAGACGACCAGGCGGCTGCCCGGGTGGAGCTCTATGCCGGAGAGAGGCCCTTCTGCGAAGGGAATCGCTTCTTGGGCATGATGGAGTTGGCACCTCTACCGATCCCCTCTTATCGATCCTTCGTTCAACTGGAGCTCTCACTTCGAGTGGACGAGGGCGGTGCAATTTCAGCCCGGGCCGCCGAAGTGGAACGCCGAGCCTTGGGAGAGCCCTTCTGTGAAGCGGAATGGCAGGGGGAAGCGACCGCTCTGGTTGGCGCACCACCTCCGGCGAATCCTTACAGCGAGGTTTGCTTGGTCAGTTGAAACATGTCGAAGCAGACTTTTCGTATTTTTTTTGTTGGGTGATTGAGCATCTCTGCCATTCGAACATTGGGGAGACTGCATAGTCCATCAAGCCAACCTAGCCCATGCAGCCACACCGCACAGACCGGCCACTTCCTGGCCAATCAGACCTCCAAGCGTGCAGGTCACGCCCTTCTCCTTCGCCTTGACGAAACACCTTCCAGTTCTCCTGCCCACGCGCACGGTGCGCCTGAACGGCCGCGACGTGGTGATCCGGCAGCACCAGCGGCGGGAGGAGGAGCGGATCGGCACCGGTGGCGTCCTGTGGGAGGCTGCAATCGTTCTGGCGGATTACGTGGCGCGGAATGCTCAGCGACACTCCTGGCGTGGGATGCATGGGATTTGTTCAGAAGGTGCATGTTTTGGAGTAGTGGATGCCCCCCAGCCTAGGCTTCCAACAACCATTAATCAACCAAGGATTTTACACTACAAAAACCAGGTCGTTCCCATTTTTTTAATGGTCGAACGGAAGTCTAGGGTATATAGGGAGGTCCGAACCACCTTTCCCGGTCCGAGTCGCGAGGCCACTACTCGCTGGAACGGACCGTGTTCCACGGACCGGACTGAGATGGTCTGTGAGTTTGCTCAAGTTGGGGGGGAAAGGACCCAATGGAAGTCCAATGGACTTATTTTACCCATTTCTACCTCCTTTTGGACTTATGTCATTGCCAGTTCGGACCTTTTCCGAGGAAGAAGGTCTTAGAGCTGGGCGCGGGCACCGGACTGGTGGCCATCGCTTTGGCCCTGGAAGGTGCTCTCGTCTGCGCGACGGATGGAAATCCTCGAGTCTTAGAGGGGGCGAATGTGAACGTCCAGGGAGCGCTGGGCCAGTCGTTCCTAGGTCGTGACGCGAAACGAGGAGGTTTTCGTTGACTTTGAGACCTTGTGACCTCGTTCCATTTCGGGATGTTCATAGATTTTCACCTATTCATTTCATTGAAAGGACATCCAGGGAGCTACCCAGGGATGGGTTTGGCCAGAAATGACGAACCTCCTTTACTTTCGAGGAACACTGAAGGGGTCAGAGGAATATGTTGTTTGTGTTTTTTAATGATTTTCTTTTCCTTTCCAGGTCACCCATCGGCAAATCTCAGGTCCTCCATGGTTTCGTTGGAGGTCTTTGATTGGAATTCTGCTAACGACTTGGCCCAGTTCCGAGCGAAAGGTCCTTGGGACGTGATTTTGGGCAGTGACTTGGTCTATCCGGGCAATGCAGGCAAGAAATGTGTGGATTCCAATGCCTTGGCACCACCAGCAGATGAAACCTTGATTGGCCTCCTGGATGCTCTGTCTGATCCCAAGACAGAAATCATTTTGGCTTTGAAAGACCGAACGGGGGAGCTGGAGCGCTTTCATCGGCGGATCTCCCAAGAAGGTTGGTCCATGCAGCGTGCGGCGCAGGAATCCATCATGCCGGAGTTTCGTTCGGTACCCCAAGTTGCGGTCCTTCATCTCGAAAAAAGAGATGCGGAATTGGCTGAAACGGCTTGCAAGTCACGGTTTTCAACGCAAAAAAAACTGGAGAAATCATCGAGATGTTCTGACTTTCATCCTTAAGTGAGCAACGGTGATCCTGAAGTTTCGTTTCAGTTCGTTTAATTTCGTTTCTTTTTTTGTCACCCGTTTCATCCTTCCAGTCTGAGTCGGTGGTGCTTCGTCGCCCTCCCTTCGCACCGTGAATCGCCAGGTGACCGGCCCTTCGTTGGCTCTGTGGTGTGCGCGGTGAGGGGGGAAACCTATGCAGAGCGAGGAAAAGGTCAGGACATCCAAAAGGTCAGGACAAGCACCAGAGACCAGAGATGATGACCTGCCAGGATTTCGTTGTTTTTTTTGTAGCTGGTAGATGACTCAACTGAGAGGCTAGAGTCAGCTTTTGACTCTGCATTTTCATCTGCCACCTGCAGTTCTTGTTTGTTTTTGCATGGCAGTGTTCCCCCACCACCTTTGCCCTGCGGCAGGGCCATGGGCAGCTCCACGTCGATCTGCGCTGCGCGCTTGAAGGGACGCGTCGGTGCCGAATTGTGCTGACCTGGCGAAAAAGCCACCAACCATTTTTATAACCATCAAAAAGATGGAGGTTCTTTTCAGCACCTGTCATGTGACACGTCCTCAAAATTGGTCGCCCCAACACTCAACATCGAACAGAATCATCAGCGTCGTGCCTTTTTCGAAGGGAGGCCGGAGCCCCCCCCAAAGAAGAGATGTCCCCAAGTGGAGTGTGATCGATGAGTTCCGGATTTGGGGCCAGACCGTGTCATCGTTTGGAGCTGATCTTGCCTCCAGACCTCGCGTAAAACGCACGATGCGACCTCCAAGGGGACCGAGCTCCACGTAGGCTGAGCTCCGCCCCACTTAGGCTGAGCTCCTGGAGCAAATGGGCTGGAGGGTGAGAGCCTCGGGAGACTGACCTGGTCAGATGTCAATGTTCCGGGTGAACTCATGTGGCTGTGGGTCATGGTGCATGGTCAACCGACCATGATTGACCACCATTTCAAGAGGAGAATGGTAGTCCCCAGGACCTTCCAAAAAGTGTTAACCTTGCAACACCTCTTAACCTCTGACCTCTGACCGAGGTTCTTCAGTAGACACCCCGTAGAGTCGGGTCCTGCTTTTCGGTCGAACGTGTCGAACCTGCCTGAAAGCAAGGTCCGGTCGACACCGTGACCCGCAGGTCACCGTCGATTGAGTAGAACAGAACGTTGATGGACCATGCATGTAGACGGTTGATGGCTAAAACCACCCCCGCATTTGGATCGATTGTACAACACCTCTTTATCTTTTCAACCACATTTTTTAAGATTATAAGAATATATATATAGTATGCATGGGTTTATAACTAATCAGAAGCAATACATTGGTGCTCTCTGTTTGTGAGATGTGTTATCATTCCGTCCGCACGAACCGGCGGGATCGAATCGCACCTTGCGCAGCCACTCAGTCAGCCACTGTGCTCACACCCAACCGATGCGCAGTGGTGCGTACGGGTCCTGCGATCATCATTTGAATTGTATCAGATTCCTTCAGATTCCTTGTTGATCCTTGTCGTCATTTCTTCTCAGAACAGACCGTGATAAGAATCCGTCCAACTTTCTCCAGTCCAGTATATTTGCAGAATGCTTGCCAGGCTCAAGAAAGCTTTTGACCAACACATCACCTCAGCCAGTGCCATGCATGTGGGTATGTCTCAAACTAGGGAGATGCCTCAAAGGACCTGGAGGTACTTAGACTTGGAGGTACTTAGGACCTGGTGGTGGCTTGTAGACCCCCCTGAACATGTATCCTTGGGGTGCTGGGAATGGAACTTGTCTTAGAAAGGGTGCCCGGCGAGTGAGACCGCATGTTTCGATACCAGAATGGATCAACATGGTGCTTTTGACCTCATCTTTTCCCCGGGTTTCTGCTACCCTTGAACCCACTTTTTTTCCCAAACCTTGCCGAATGGCAGCCACCGTGTGACCCTTGAACTTCGTTGTTCACGTCTTTGGACTCTTCAGTGGACGACCGACTCACGCCATGGACGGACGGCCACGACGGGCCGGTGCGCCGCGGCAGCTGCCGTGGCGTGGGCACAGTGGCGTTGCGAGACGGGATGGGTGGGTGCAGCGATCTGCAGGCGAAGAGGGAGTATGCGGAATGGCTTCCCCCAAACTGTTAAACTGCAGCTCTATAGTGAGTATGCCGTATGCCAGTATGCCTGTTCTCAGGGTACAGGGTTTCTTCTTTTATCAGCAGTCTTTCCCGTTTTGGTGCTCTTTTTGGTTGTTTTAGATGATATACTTCAAGAACCCTAAAGTTTACGCTTCTTACTCTGTTCCAACATGACACTTGCGGTCTACAGCGGATCGGATTAACACGTCCATTTTGCGTGGCAGGTACAGCACGGTCAGGTTTCCACACCCGTTTAAATTTATAATATCTATAAGGCTTTCAGGTGTGGAAATCTGACCCCAACTGAGGTGTCGACATGTTGCACGTAGGATTCTAAGGGGAAAGGG
>CAXAMN010023629.1:839813-863387 GCA_963970005.1 Durusdinium trenchii
AATATGTTTCAAGCGAGTTGATATCACAATTATGGAACATATGTTATTTCCAGCACCTTCTTAAACACAAACAGCACCCTGCGTTATTACTATAGGTATTAGCCTTGTGTTTACAACTAATCATGAGAAATGTTGTCAGGTTCGACATTAACGTTGTCCTGTTATAAAGTTAAGAACAAATAAACATATAATCAACGTTATATAATATGTTTCAAGCGAGTTGATATCAAAATCATGGAACTTATGTTATTTCCAGCACCTTCTTAAAAACACAAACAGCACCCTTCAAGAACCCTAAAGTTTACGCTTCTTACTCTGTTCCAACATGACACTTGCGGTCTACAGCGGATCGGATTAACACGTCCATTTTGCGTGGCAGGTACAGCACGGTCAGATTTCCACACCCGTTTAAATTTATAGTATTTATAAGGCTTTCAGGTGTGGAAATCTGACCGCAACTGAGGTGTCGACATGTTGCACGTAGGATTCTAAGGGGAAAGGGTTTGTGATGTTTTAGAAGTCAAGAAGCGCAACTTTTGGCACCCCAGTGTATGATATAAGCGTTCCCTAGCCACTCAGACGGGTGGTTAGCCAAGTGGTTACTGCACGAGACGAGGGACATCCAGTTAGTCAACTGCTCGAATTTTTCAATAAGGTCATTCTTCGATTAGTTAGGGAGGGGAGCACCGCTTTCTCTTTTTGAACGTATACCATGCAGTAGGGGACATCTGAAGGCAACATAGAGTCCTTGTGGTCATACCTTCCGAGTCCGCCGAGTCCATACCCAGCAAGGCAGAGTTCTCTACACGACCGTGACTCGAAAACACTCCCTGAAAGGTGCTGGGGCCTTCAGCCTTCGGGGCCTTCGCTTCTTCCCCCGTTTGCTGCTGCTTCGCGCCGTGCGTCGGTCAGCACGGCCAGACCGGCCGCCCACCGGCTACGTCCGCACCAATAAGGCCATTGTGGCCGCGCGGTCGAGCGAGGCGTTGCGTGAGGTGTTGAAGAGCCTGGAGAAGGATCAAAGGCCGCTGAATGGCGTGAACTTGGCCACGATCTTCTTCAAAGCAGCCAAGCATCCAGAAGAGGTGGGGGAGACTCTGTTTTTTCCGGATCAGGTTCTGGTTGTGCTGTGCTGATTTGCACCCAAATTGGTGAGGTGGACGATGGTGGACCTTGTTTGACTCTTGACTCTTAACGACATGACAGACGGGACCGGCATATATACCTACATTGGGGTGGTCGACCCGGGGTCAATGTAATGAGAATGCTATACAGTATATATATAATATATTACTTTATAAATAAATATATTCCATACATGGAATCTTCCAATTCCATTTGTTGTGTCTGGGTAGTACGTGCGAGGTCTATTCTCCTTCGACCTTGGGCTTCCTCGCGAAGACTTTAGCTTGTGACGCGGTGAAGCTGGATGCACGCCAGTGTGCGAGTTGCTTGTATGGCTTGCAGAAGCTGACGCCCAGCGATCCTCACGTCCTTCAGTTGGTGGATGCCTTGGCGACGAAGATTCGGAAGAACCTGGAGATCAAAGACCAGCTGAATGCACAAGCTGTGAGCAATATGCTGTATGGCTTGCAGGGACTTTCGACGGACTTCCAGGAAGTGCGCCGCTTGCTGGTGGCCTTGGCCACGGTCTGCTCAAGGAAGCAGCGACTGTCTGCTCAAGGCACTGTGAAGGATGAAACAGCCAAATCGGGCTCGGTGCTGGCTCCATGGTTGGTGCTTCCTGTTTCAACTGAGAAGGGATCAGAACCCACTGGCTCACACACTGCTGTGATTGAACATAGGGCGTTTTGACCTGCCTCAGCCAGTTGTATGAATTGATCACATTTCTCGGCAGCCTACGTGTTTGGGTGTACGTGCACTTTCTTGGCTCTTCCAATGTGAAATGCATTTGGCTCTTGCTTGTGTGAAATGTATTGAACTTCTGAGCATCCTCAACACAAGTCAAACTTCCCCCCAGACTCGTATTTAGGTCAATACAACAACTCGAACCAAAAGCGCTCCCAATTATCTTGAACAACATTGGTTCCATCAAAACCAACCATAGATTGTGAGTATAGTCGTATAGTTCTTTTGTTTTGGTTGTGCCTTGCGGTGCCTTCCTGCAGGTGTTGGGAACGCTCTTTATGGCCTGCAAGGGATGAAGAGCGACGTATCAGAGCTTCAAGAGCTCTTGGTGGTTCTGAAGCCTCTGATCCAAAATGCGGCTGGCTTGGATGGCCAAGCCATTGGAAACGCGCTCTATGGTCTTCAAAGCATGACCAGCAGCTGCCGGGAGGTTCAAGAACTCTTACAAGCTTTGGCACAGAAAGTGAAGCATTTTGATGGAACGCTCACGGAACAGGAGACCAGCAATGCACTCTACGGGCTGCAATTCATGAATGGCGACGAAGCGCCCAGCGTCAAGGAGATTCTCCAAGTGCTTTCTCGCCAGACGGGTCCTGGGGGACAAGCGTCCATTGGAAGAGCGTTTCGCAGCGGAAAGCGACTCAGCCGCCATCCGGTGAATCCACTTGAAACATCAAGAGCAGCACTACCAGCTGATTGGTTGAAAGCAGCCTTTGGTTCGGATTCGACTGGAAAGGCTTCACCCGGATCGTGCTATTTCCTTGACCTTGGTTGTGACATGGGCGGCTTTGCCCGTGCAGTGGCTCAGGCGCGTCCAGATTTGCGTGTCATCGGTCTGGAGCTCCGGCACAATGCCGTGGCCTTTGCCAACGCCCGCGCGCGCGCGGAGGGACTGGCGAACGTGGCCTTCCTGGAAAGCAACGCTGCGCAGGACCTAGGGCAGCTGCTGGTGGATCTCCGAAAAGCCCAGGGCCACGTAGCGACGGTCAGCATGAACTTCCCAGATCCCCACTTGGACCGAGTGGAACACCGAGAAAGACGCTTGGTGAGTGGGAAGCTGGTGGCATGGCTGGCTGAACATTTGGAACCCAAGCGTGGGGAGGTGCTGTTTCAATCGGATGTAGAGCTGTTGACTGCTGAGGCGAAGGTGGGTTGAGGGAAACAATTGTGTACAGCAAGTTGTTGTTGGATTGATTCATTTGAGAAGACAAACCTAGCCCTTAGATTCCCCTTGGTGCTGGGATTTTGAATGCAATATCAAGATGGTTGAAGATGGTTTTCGATGGTTTTCGATACATCTGCATCTCTAACAACCCTCAAACGACCGCTTCTGACGCCTGCAGGCGGCCTTCTCTTTCAGCCAGTGCTTCGAGGTTTTAGCTTGGGAAGAGCGTGCAGAGTTGGTTCCCACAGAGCGGGAAACGGTGGTGCTGAAGCGAGGTCTGGAAGTGCACAAAGTGAGGCTCTTGAGAAGCAGTCAGCCTTTGCCAGAGGGGCTGGAAGCTGATGTGAATCGGCTCCTTGCACAAATGAGATTGACCCAGACATCATGTTGAAGTTTGATCAGGACCGTCCTACAGTTCCTACAGATGTTTGAAAGGCTTTTAGGTTTTCAGGAACGTGCACTGGCTGTGTGCCAAACTTTAAAGAGGGTCGTGAGTGAGGCTTTTACACCTCACATTGCAACCTCGCTCTTTCTGAGGGTTTTAAAGCATATCCTTTCTTCAGACCTTCCCGCGCGGGCTTTTATAGCGTGCGCCAGCTTGAGTCAAGACAAGTTAAAAGCCAGAAGTGCATTTGGATGCAGGCCTTGCTGTGCCGATGAAACTCGTCTCAGCTATGCTCTGTCGCAAGGATCCTCCTTTGGCCAATGACTTTCATCATCCTGGACTGGTGTACTGCCATCCTGTTTGGAGTCGAAGCACTGCGGAGCCAAAGGAGAGTGGGGGTCGCAGCACAAGACCGACTAAACCAGAGGATTCTCCTTCGAACAAGAGTGTGCCGAAGCGTGTGGTTGGACTACGAGGGACGGTTTTGTAGGCATTCCTTACTACCACGGTACCTCCGCACGATCCCATCTTCACGCTTTAGTCGTCCCAGCGACGAGTCCGACCGTCACACCGGGCCCGTGTTTCGCCCAACAAGTTCCAATGAAGGACACCAAATCCATCCAGATGCTCCGTGAAAAGCAGCCCTGGCAGCTACGACTCACGGGGTGAACCCGACTCGTCCGGTTCGGAGCGGATCCGGGGACGAACGGGTCGCGGTGGTCCACCGGTCGGTCTCCTGGTGACTCCACACCGGACCGGAGCCACGGGGAGCTGCATGCTGGGCGAAGTCCATGAGTGGGAAGTCCAGCCTTGACGTGGCGAAGTCCAGCCTTGCATGCTTTCTTAAGTTTGCACATCTCTCTCTCTCTCTATCGATGCTTCCCCCACGCTGTCACTTAGATGCTTCCGGCAGCTGTCCAATCAAACTCGAGCAAAGTTGTTTTGCCAGGAACTACTTGCAGAATACCTTGCTTGAAGTGGTCCTTGCTCCCAGATGCGTCGATTCCGTCCACCCATGCGGTGGTTAGCGCAGCTGTGGCCCGCCCTCTATTCGGCGAGTGTTTGAGATTCGAGCGGATCCTCAAAGAGAGGTGTTTTGAGGGCAACTTTTTACAAGAACTCCAAAGTCGACTATGCGACTTTTCAGATTTGAGTGACTTTTCAGATTTGATTCCTTGTTGGGTTTGCACACATTAGTAGAGTGTTCACCTGTTTGCAAGAATTCTGGGGTGTCTGGCTTCGGATCAACACCTTCACTACTCGGGCAACTCTTCGGTACATCATCCACGTCCCAGCCGAATCTTCACATCCACGTCCTGAACTCAGGATCGTCGCTTTCGCCGAACGGGCCCCGCCCCGCCCCGCGCCAAGCTCCGGTCCGAACGGGTTTGCGAAGCGCCTCGGCCGCCCTCCGACGGTGCCGAGGTGCTTCCGGTGCATGCGCCGCAGAACGACCTCTCCAGCGAGTCCAAGCCGCGGCAGCCTGGGGGCCGAGTCCAAGCCGGGGTTCGCACTCGCTGTCGCTGCGAGTTTTTCGTGAACGCAGCGAGTGCCACGTGGCACGGAGGTTTTTCGTGTGGTCTGTTTGATTCTTTTCAGTGCTGTAGAAGCTTTTGGGAAGGCACATGAAAAGAGAGAGTGGGTTTTGGTGTTGGTCCTTTGAGAGAGTTCTTCGCTTTTCTGGGTGTACTATTTCCGACGTTGGAGTCAACCTCCTCAGAAACGGCGAACCTCCCCGGCGTGTCCTTTTTCGTTGGGCACCTGCCTGGTTGGTGTTGCCCGAAACGGGTGGTTCCCTGCGTCTTTGTTCGGGCCCAGACATTTTTTTGGGGGGCGTGAAACAGCTTGAACTACCAAATCTGGCCAGCACAGAGTGTGAGAGAGACCACTCCAAGACCCCTGAAAGGGATCATGTTGGTTCAGGTATCCGCGGCCCAACTTCTGTTGGGAAGCCTACAAGCAGGGGCGCCCCGGGAGAGTGCGCCCGGTGAATCGGACGGTGCGCGGATCGTCCGCGGAGTGGCCAAGTGCTGCCGCCTGCTTGGACATGCAGACCTCTTCATGTCAGGGGGGTTGAAATAGATAGAATATGATAGAATCAAGAGTCTACAGGACCTTTCGTGGGACCTCCAGGCAGCTATGACATGCTATGACCTCATGAAGCCAGGGACCTTTAGTGGGGGGGATGACGGGGGGGGGTTCTGGACTCCAGAGAAGAGGTCACCAACGGTCGGCCGAGGAATTAAGGGGAAAACCATGCCTGGAAGCCGGTCCGAGCGGCACTCCCAGGGCGAGAGGTGTTTGAATAGCATTCACTGGACAAGTTGTGGTGGGTGGAGTTTTGGCTTGTGAGTTGTGAGGAACTTCTTTGTTTATTTTCCTTGAGAGCGTTTTTAGGCGTGAAGCACATAGAAACTCCAGGGCAGTCTCTTCACTAGTCACTAGATTCTGCAGTCCGAGAGGGGAACATGACCGCACTTTCTACCAACAAACTGCAACTCATGTAGACTCCCCCTTGTGAAGTGTTTTTACAATCCAAATGTTTTTTTGTTTTATATGACTACTAGTTCAAGACTACATTATTGTCCATTGTGGGGTACCCCGCAAGCGGGCCTCAGGGGGCCCTGGGCCCTGGTAGAGTGACACTTTCCCCGCTGGTTGATTGGGGCACCGGTCGACGACGGAGGATGCATTTGGCGATGATCGGGCCAAGTTCTACGTGCAAGAAACAGTTCTTGGAGCGAATACTGGGGTGAGGGGAAGGGTGGCCAAAGGGGGTTCTATGGCCAAAGTATGTTCACGTGTGTTGCCTGTGATGGTTGGATAAAACACGTGAAAACCGAACAATCAGAGATATCACATTTGAGATTAAAGCAGTCTGGCTGCTCTTAGTCTTTTTTGTTCGTGTGGCCAGCCGGAGAAATATACTTTAATGACATAGTCTAGAGTCTAGCACATCATGTCACGTGTCAATCCCCCGTGTGTCTCGCTGCTTGGTTCGCTCATGCAATCATCGCAGTCGAAGTGGTGGAATGGGAGATGAGATGAGATCAGGGTGAGTGAACATGTCCAGATCGTGCAGAGTAGTCCAGCTGTCGCTGTCCCAACACCGGTGAAAACCATGGTTTGCTGTCGATGTTCTCTTTTGCCAATCCATTGAACCTGAGTGAAGAGACCATCAGGATCCCTCCCACGACTTCCGAGCCACTCGGAACCTGTGCGGAAAAATAGCCGGGACTCGTGGTGTTCCAACGACGCTGCCGTGGGTTCCGCGGCCGTCGGTTCAGCCGTCGGTTGAAAAGCAGCCAGGAGTTCATGCCCCAGATCGCCCATATCTTCAAGGGCACAGCCTCCAAGATGGCGCCTGGACGAGAGGCGGGGATGTTTGGACCTACGAGAGGCCTGGGGTTAAGGTTTGACGTTGAAGAGGACCTGCGTCTTCAGTGACTTGGTGACCCCGAGTGTAATGTATAAAGTATTATAAAAGTGTATCTCAGGAGTTCTCAAACAGATGGAGCTTCGAGTTCTCTTGTACACATGTCTTTTTTGCACATCATTGGATTCACTCAAGTCTCGTCATTTGGCTATTTCCACCCACCCCACCCCACCCCAGCCGGGGCGCAGTCGCTGCCTCCAGGCCGTGCCGTACCACTTCTTGGACAGCGAGCTCAACAGGCGCTGCCGGAGTTGTGGTGTCTGCTTTCCCCCATGGCTGCGCGGCGCTGTGACCCGGCGGTGGGCGGTTTTATGACTACTTGTTAGTTATATGGTTTTGTTTTTAAACCAATAATAAAACCAAAGGTTCGTGAAATGGTGTGTTTTGTTTTATTCACCAAATAGTTTACTGTTAGGGGTTCTCTATTCTTTCTTAAGATGTGTCCGCCCTTTGTGTCACTGCTGGTGTCCGCCCTTTTTCCGCTGGCCATGTAGCATTTCTACTGACCTGCGGCAGGTAAGTAGAATGGACCTTACCTGGTGTTGCCACAGTCGGCGTGAGAGAAAGAAGCCGATGAAGAGGTGGTGATGATCATCCTGGACAGTTGGCGTCAGACAGTCTCTGACGCAGGGAGGTGACGCAGGGAACTCTTGTGTCATGCAATGTGCTCACGAGACCAAGCAGGACGGCTTGTTTGAAGGCCTATGCTGCTGAAGGAAAGCCCCCTTCTTGGTGGTCATTGTGTCCGTCTTGTCTCCCTTCTGTTTCATTTTGTCTCCATTCTTGTTGGTCATTGTGTCGGTCTTGTCTCCCTTCTGTTTCCTGTTGTCTCCCGTATTGTCCCCCTTCTTGTTGGCCATTGTGTCCGTGTTGTCTCCCTTCTGCCTCCCTTTGTCTCCGGTCTTGTCTCCCTTCTTGTTGATGTCTCAAAAAGTGGACTTGGGAATGCTTCTTTGTTGTCCCACCTGTTTGGGGTCTACAGTGGTGTAATGTTTCTGTTTTTGTGCAACATGTGATACAGTGTATACACCTTTTTTTTGGTCCTCAACTTCGCCCCGCTGTCGTCCCGATTGGACACCTGATCTAAGATCTAAGAAGGGGCCGGGCCAGGCGCCCTGGTGTCCATGGGATCGAGATCTCGTCTGAAAAAAGACGTGAGCTGACGTGAGCGACGTGAAATGGAGACGTGAGCTGTTTCACCCAATGCTTGGTGGGTTCCCTTGGCAAACAGATGGCGCACGGGACCTTGCAACTGCGGGCGGGAGCGAGCTCGCTCGTTCAAAGCGTTGCAGGGTGGTCCTGTGGGACTTGCCGGAGATCAAGTTTAAGCAGAGCGCCGAGGACGGTTTTTGGTGCTTGTTTCCTGGCTTGGACATCGGATTTCCCAAGGTTTTGTGGGGAAGTTCTACTCATACCCTAGCCGCTGGCCTTCCAGGACCCGCAACAACAATGGTGGACCTGGTTATTTTGTAGTCATTGCCTCAAATCCTTCGTAAAACAATGGGCTGTTCATGAAAGGTAGCCCTTTAGGGGATACCTTGAGTTTGTCTTGCGAAGCAAGTGTTGGGACGTCCGGGTCTAATAATTGATCGCTCAATTCAGACCCCCCCCCCCTGAAAAGTAGAGCCTACCTGTACAGGGTTCCACTCCAACAGCCGATATAGTGTGTCCATACTTGACTGCTTCAAGGCTCAAAGAGCAAGAGGATAAGACTCTGCGCATAAAAGACACTAGCGGTCTGCACCTCTACCGTGTACGCCCTAGTGACTCTTTCAGTGGTAGCGGAGCAGTGATCCTGGAAGACCCAGGTGAGCTCCTTTCCTAGGCATAGACTTGCTAGTGGGCAAACGGCCATGGATTGGATTGACGACTGGGAAGAGCCTGATGCGGATGTGGCTTATGAGCCAGCAGCCTACGTGAATAGGCATGTGAGAAGAGAACCAGCAGCAATAGCAATGACAACACAGGTCACTACAAAGGTGCCCATCTTATGATGGAAAGACTTCATGGTTTTCCTATGAGGATGCCATAGACGATTGGTGTGATATCACCGAGCTGGAAGATGAGAAGAGAGGACCAGCATTGAGAAACAGATTAGAAGGAGAAGCAGCTGTATACAAGCGTGTTTTAGACAGAGATGCATTGAAGGCAAATGATCCACCAGGAGCCGGCGTAGAATATTTCAAACGAGTACTACGACCATATTTCGTGAAAGGATCAACCAATGTATTCCTGTATAGGTTCATGCAATTTGTGCGCTTCAATCGAGGATCAGCTGACATGATGAAATGGATGACAAGATTCCAGATTTTACTCCAAAGGCTTATGAGCAGTTGGATGGACATGTTAGAACCAGTCACTCAAGCACATCCACAAGTCCTAGCTCAGATGCAGGCAGATGCAGCGTTGACTGGAGTAGCACCAACGGCAGAAAGGATTCAGGAAATCATGCAGACCATCAATGGCAATATGAGGACTTTTCATCAGAACGAATTTCCTCTAGGAGAAAATCTCATTGCCTTACTCATGCTGTCACTTGCAGATTTGTCTCAGGACCAGCGAAACACTTTGACTTCTTTGATGACTCATCGTGGCAGGGTCCTGCAGCAATACACTACAACAGAGTTGAGGACAGTGTTCATCGAGATGTTCTGCACGACAAAGACTTCAGTAGACAATCCTTTGATGCAGCCGACAGGTGCTGGAGGTAGAAGATCATTTCTCGTACTAGACGAAGGAGAACTCGATGGTACATTTGGCTATTGGGCCGAAGATGAAGAAGATGGAACAGAAGGATTTTTAGATGCCCTGGACGATGTCTTTTGGGTATATGATGATCAGAACTTCTCGTGGTTCCAAAGGAGATTCCAAGGAAGAAGAGCCAGAAAAGGCAAAGGAAAAGGAAGAAGAAAAGGAAAAGGTAAAGGAAGATCAGGCCGCAGATTTTTCAGACCTCGTGGAAAAGGAAAAGGAAAGAGACGAGGTAAAGGCCATTTTGCTGATGAGCAACAGACAACTTTTCCAGATGAGTATTTTGAAGAGAATCCTTATGAGGACACTTGGGAGTCAAACCAAGTAGCATATGATGCTATTCTTGCCGAAGATATGAATGACTATCTTCAAGGAGAATATGATGATGCCAATGACTTTTGGCAACAGCTTGAAGAAGCATGGTTTTCCCACAAAGGAAAAGGAAAAGGCAAGAGAAAAGGCAAGAAAGGAAAAGGACAAGATAAAGGAGATGGCAAACAAGATGCAAACTATGCAAATCAACAACAGCCACGTTCTTTACCTGCACCTTCAAGATCTTCACAAGCATCAGGAGGTCAACAAGGTTTCTTTGCACATTGTGTGACAGCAGCAGCTGAAGTCCATGACAGTGAGGTGAACTTGCTGTCAGGCATGATGACCTCATGCCAAGATGAAGCTGACTGCGCGGTCAACAATGGTGAGACGATCTTCAATGGCGTGAGTGCCCCTGTGAGGTACTCTTTGTCAAAGGAGATGCTCACAAAGGCTCCTGATGGCTTTGCGCTTATGAGCGCTGAGGAAGAAGTGAAGGAGATGCAGGCCATTTCATTTTTGACTGAGAATCGCTTCCCGCCGACTATTGCAATCCTGGACATTGGATGCACTAGAGCTATGGGATCAAGGCGAGCAGTCGACCATTTTTGCAACTATGTCGAAAATCACCCAGATTGTGGACTATGGTACTCTTTTGAGTCTACCAAGAGCAAGTTTTACTTTGCCAATTCTCAGAAGGCTTCTTGCTCTCAGAAACTGGTGATTTACATGTATGATCGTGCATGGACGATCCACCATACAGAGTTCGACATAGTTGAAGAAGGAGAAGTCCCTTTGCTTATGAGCTTGCCACAGATGAGAAACTTAGGCTTTGAACTCAGGCTGACACCTCAACATGCTTACCTGACATCGGTGCCTCTTGGTATCAAATTTTTGGAGTTGAAGGTTGCAGCCAGTACTCATCTTGTGTTGGACTTCCAAGATATCGCATGGTATCTGTCTGACGTGCGTTTGCAGGCTCGGCGCGAGAAGAGCTTTTACTCTCACTTCACTCACTATGAATATGGCCATATTTCTGTTGACCACAATAGTGATGAAGATGAAGCTGAGCATGCATATCCTGTGGTTGACTACTGGGAAGTAGATCTTCACAAGAGAGAACTGACACGTCGCCACAAGGATTACAGGAAGATTCTTTTCCCAGCAACTAAGTCCTGTCCTGTAGACACTGACTTGCTGGAAGACTTGCGACTGACAATCATCAAGAAGAAAGAAGGTGGAAAAGAGATCAAGAAGCAAGATGATTGGCGCAAGGCAAAATGGAAGGACCTACAAATTGGCTATGAATGGCGTGGTAGAACAATTTTTAAGTTCAAGCCAGATGCCAAAATTCCAGATCTAAAGATCAGGAAGGCTGGCATTGAGCACCGTGGCATTGGTGATCCCGATGCAGTGGTGCGCTCCTCCTCAGAGAAGGTTCCCATTGCAAAGGACAGGGAACCAGGCTTCTCTTCAGAGAAGGAAGGTGCACCATCCAGTGCCGCGGAAAAGCCCGTGCCGCCGAAGTTTCGGTATACTTCCAAGGGTTTTGATCCATTTTGGAAAGGACACAAGTCGAAACCATCTGAGCCTCAGAATGATTTAAAGGGTGATGATCTTGAGGAGTATGCTCCCTCAGAACCACCTGAGAGGCCAGAAGGTGAACTTGTAGAAATTCCTAAAGCATCAAAAGGACCATCAAGTGATAAACATGAACCACTTGAACCAGGTGATGGCGCTCTTGAGCCTAGGCGGATTTCAATCCCATTACCTGGTAGTGAAGTTGTTGCAATGACACCGGCATATAGGAAGATGTTACAGAGAAGCACTACCATATGAGTCCTACTCAGTTTCGTAGACGTGTTTCTATGTTGAAGCTTCCTGACTCTGTTTTAGAGAAGTATGAATCAGTTGTCAGGAACTGCCGTGTTTGTAACACTTCAGTGGCACCTCCGCCACGAGCCAGAGTCTCCGGTATTAGAGCTTCATGTTTTGGTGATGTTGTTTTTGCTGATCATTGTGAGGTTGAACTTCACAAGAACAAGTATATCATTTTACTTGTTCTTGATGGTGCCACAAATCTTCTCTGGGCTACGGCACAGAAAGACCTCATAGATCAAACCACCATCCAAGCATTGAGGCAATGGTCTGATGAGAACAACTGTGTTCCAAAGGCCATCGTAGGAGACGAAGCCTTTTTCACCGATGCTTTTGTTGAATACTACAGGTTCCATGGTATACAACAATGTCCTTGTGGACCAAGAACTCCTTGGCCGAACCGAGCAGAGACAGCTGTACGTTTGTTCAAACGTATGTGGCATGTTATGAAGATAGATCTGGATGACCCACGTTTTCGTTGTGTTACGGTCAGAGAAGTGGTCAAGAAGGTAGTTTGGGCAAGAAATTGTCAGTTGACTATCAGTGGATATTCACCAATAGAGATAGCAACTGGAAGACGTCCACCAGATCTTTTTGACCTTGAGACCGCAAGCCCTGAGCAATTGTCAGCTAATGCCGCCGCACAAGATCGTACAAATTTGGAACTACAACGTGTGGCTTTGAGAGCTCATCAAGAAGCACGACAAGCTCAGGACCTTCGAGCAGATCTTGCAAGAAGGACTATGCCAAGTGACGGTCCTTATTTCCAAGGAGAGAAGGTTTTTATTTGGACTCAGGGTTCATCAAAGTTCAAGGATAAAGGACGTTGGGTTCGCGCCACAGTACTTGGACAAGAAGGAGCTATGGTCCAAGCCAACACTGGTAAGGCAGTAGTACGTGCGAATCAGTCAAAGGTTAGACGTGATCACGATGAGTGGCATGATGTTTCCATACCGGCATTAGACGATGAGAATCCGGGGAACTTACGTGAAGATCACGAACTGTATGTTGATGCCGAATTTGGAGAACAGTCCTTTTTCTTCTGTAATGATGATCATCCTGATGTTGTTGAGTTACTTCATGGAAACAGTGGATTATCTTGGTTCCTTTCAAAGAATGGTGTTAAAGTTGCATCTCCTATGGATTTCAAGGCAGGATACAACTTTTCCACTATGAAGGGTCAAGATGGTATTTGGCAGCAACTTGAGAGATTGCAGCCACACTGTATAGTGATCAACAACCCTTCTCCCAAACAGAACAGAGCTTCTATTTGGTTGCTATGTTGTAATGTGATCGAGTGGCAGTTGAGAAGGAAGAAACATGTGTTTGTGACTGTTCCCAAAGGAAACAAGTTTTGTTTGTTTTTGCAGAAGTTCATTTCGTCTTTGAAGAATCCGGTCTTTACCTTTGATGTGAATATGAATTGTTTCTGATATTGTCCGAAGGGAATGAGTTACGTGACAGTCTTCCATTCCTATGCATCCTGCCAAGGATGGAAAGGTATTGGTGACTGTTCATTTCAAGCTAAAACAGTGCAAGCCACTAGAAGCAACCAGTACTTTAAGGATCCTGACTGGAAGAAGTTTCCATTTTCATTTCTGGTTGAGATGAATCGTTTTCTTCCTTATAGTGAGACTTCCGATAGGCGTCAGAGTTTCCTTATTGAAGATCTTCTGGAGAACTTTGACTCTGGAAGTTTGTGTGGAACAGCTCTCTTGTTAGAAAGAGAAGCTCATCAGTCAATTTTGCTGAATTCCGTAAGAACGGAAGAGACGACGGAGATTCCGGTTCCACTTCGACACATACTACCACAAAGGTTCACTACTACTGAACTGATCAGAACCTTGAGGCAGGTAGATGCACTACCTCAGAGATCAGAGTTTGATGTGACAACATCCTCTGATTCTCGAATTGTGTCATTGATTCCAGGCCTGAAGGAGATTAGACGAAGAACCTTGCCACAGATGTATTTTGAGAGATGTAAGGTCTATCGTGGTACTTTTGGTAGAGTGCATCCTCTCTTCAACTCTGAGGATGATGCAGTGTTGATTATGTGGAAGCCAGGAAAATACCATCAGGTTTTCTTTATGTTTGTGTCACAACTGTCTCCTCATCATGAACAGTTTTTGGTAGATCATTGGAGTATGATAGTTTACGAAGCAGAGACGACAGGCGCCGTGAAGCGCATTGTGACTCCTGATGAAGTAGCTCTAGAGGATCCAAAGGATCAACCTCCAGACTACGGACCACCGATGGATGATGATATGGCTTATGAGCCAAATCCAGTCTCGGGGGAACAGCAGAATTTTGATCCAGATGATGAAGATATGTTTCCGCCTGGTGATGGACCGGGTGGCAACCCTGATGATCATCAGGGTGGACAACCTCCGGGACCACCTCCGACAGGTCCCGGAACTGTTCCGAATCAGTTCGGAAATCCCGATGTTCCTTTGGAGCAACTCGGATATCCATCGAGGGATCCGGAAGAGGCAATGCCGGAGATTTCGAGTGAATCCCGTCCGCCAGATGATCCGGGTCAACCGCCGATAGGCTTTCCGATCGATACGGATCCTGTTCATCCATTCATTCCGTCGCCTGATTCGAATCCTCCGGAGCCAGAACCATATGTTCCGGAGAATCGTGAACGTCACAGCAAGCACATGCGGAAGCTTTCTGTGGACTCAACTGATGCTTTGCCAAAGGCCAAGGTGAAGTTTCAGGTTAAACGTTCTAAGGTTCAGTTGCCGGGACATGATGAACCTATTCCGGCACCTCCGAAGTCTGTTCCGAGAAGTTTCTTTCCAGGACATTCGGAAAATCCTACAGCATCAAGTTCGAATCAGCCACAAGCAGCCGACATTCCCGTGCCTACGAGCACAGTCGAAGACGATGACAATGAGACGATTGATACAAATGAAACAGATTCAGAACCTATTTTTGATGAAGAAGATGTGAAAGGTTTTGAGAAGGATCCAGACAAGGATCTGGACGATGAGAAAAATCTTTTGTTAGTTTTGACGATATGGATTTTTGTGTCATAGGTCCGAACCAAGCTCCTCCGAGTTTTAACTCGTATGATCCGAAAGGTTTTTCACAGTTCTGCCAATATCTTGCGAAGACAATGGCTAAGAAGACGCCAAAGGCAGAGAGTGTGATTACTCCGGAAGTGCTCCGGAAGTATGCGAAGGAGATCAAGCAAGCTAAACTAGAGGAGTTTCGCAGCTTTTTAGACTTTACTGCGATGAAGTATCGAGACCGAAGAAAGCATAAGATCGATAACTATGTTACCGGTCGATGGGTCCTGACTATCAAGATTGACAAAGATGGTAACTTTAAGAAGTTTAAGGCCAGATGGGTCTGTCGAGGCTTCCAAGATGCCCAGAAATGGGACCTCCAGACGGACTCGCCAACCGCGACCAGGTATGGTTTTCGTGTAGCATGTCAGCATGCAGCCTCTTCTTTTTGGGACCTGTTGCACATCGACTTGAAAACTGCCTTTCTTCAGGGGGAACTTTACGACCTCGAGCGACGCGTTATTCACGTTCAACTTCCGACCGACATCGGATTGCCTCCGTATCTTGTCGGATTGCGCACCCGTTCAGTGTACGGATTGAGTGATGTGCCTCGTCGCTGGTGGAATAGACTCGACAAGTTTTTGCACTCACTCGGATTAGTTCCGACTCGAGCCGATCGGTGTACGTACGTCTGCTACTCCGGATGTTTGAAGGTTCCTAAGGCTGTGAACTACTCGTCAGAGGAGATGCCAGCTGAACCGGAACCGGTCTCATTCTACGTAGCAGGTGCGCCGCCGAACGAATTCCACGACACAGCGGAGGAAGTTCGTAGGTCTTTTCTCTGTGAAGAACGTCTGTTTTCGGTGTGTTACGGAAATAGGTCGGAGAAGACGGTGACGCGTAGCCTGCTTAAGGCAGAGGATGGAAAATGGACTCCTGTGGTAGATCAGGAACTCCAGAATTTCCTTGACTCTGTAGAGCACAAGGCAGGTTGGCACCAATATGCAAATGGCCATGCTCAAGTCGCTTATCGCGCTAAAGCTCTTCGCACTCCCGAACCTACGTATTCGCGTTCGCGCTTTTGTTTTCGGACTTCAATAGTTAAGCGTAAGGGTGTTTGGTGGCTTCTCGAGACAAACAAGGATATCAGAAACGAGAAGAATGCAGTGACGTTAGAGGAAGAAGCTGAAACGCTTGTCAGTCTTTTTCTTCCTGCAGAACATACGTATACTGTGACACAAACGCCTCAGCTTACACCTGAAGTTGTGGAAGAGTTGCTTGAGCATTTTATGGACCCTGTGCATGGCAGTAATTCTAAGAATAGGTCGCCTATAGGTATGTGTTGTTTACATGTTGATGATCTTTTTGTGACAGGTAATGATATCTTTTTGAAACAGTTCAAGGATATTGTGAAGTCACAGTTTAAGATTGGACATGAGGACACTAATGACCTGATGTTTACTGGACAACGTGTTGCTTGGAAGATGCAAGAGAAGACCAAGAAGAAGGAATATATCTCAGTAGAGCAATCCCTTTGTGTTCAAGAATTGACTGAGATTATCATTCCAAAAGGTTTGAAGGATGAGGAAAAGTGTGACAAAGACATGCACACAGCCTTCAGATCACTTCTTGGCAGCGTAAACTGGTTACAATCCAGAACACAATTCCAAGCTTGCTACCAATTCTCGAGGTCAGCATCAGCATCAGCAGGACCTACAATAGGTGATTGCAAGGCCCTGAACAAGCTGTGCAAACAAATCGTGACTGACCCTATGGAGTTACGGTTTTGGCCACTTGAAGGTAGTCCACGTTTAGTTGCTATGCCAGATGCCGCATTCAGGAACAACAGTGACAAATCCTCTCAACGTGCGATGGTTATTTTTATGGGTGAGCAGAGGAAGGCAAAACAGAAGAACACTAGAGGCTCACTTATTTTCTTTGAATCTTCTAAGATCAAGAGAACAACCCTGTCCACAACTGTTGCAGAGTTGTATGCATTTATGAAGTGTTATGGCACGTGCCAAATGCTTAGAGGCTTGATCAAGGACATTACAGGCTACTCTACTGACATTCACATGCGCACTGATGCTAACAATCTTGTGACTACAGCGAGTACTACTCATGTTCCTGAGCAACAGGAGACTATTCATATGATCCAAATGCTTAGGAAGGAAGCATGCTCTGGTGCAATTGCTGACTTATCACATATACGCACTCAGTGGTGTCTTGCTGACTGTCTTACTAAGAAGTCTGCTAGTCCTCAAGCTTTGATAGATGCAGTACGCAGTGGTTGTTTAAAGGAAGTTGATGCACATCTACCTTTTAGATCTCTTATTGAACACAAGGCATATATGCGTGGATGGCTTCCTACAGTATGCACACATGTTGACTTTTCGCATGATGTGTTTTATCTTGGAGATTCTTTGCACTGAGAGTGAGAGGAGAGAATTCAATGCATGTGTTTTTTGTTTTTTCTTTCATGAATTTGTGCCTGCGGCTCAAATTAGCTTGGCAAGATCAGCACTTTTCTTTCGAAGACTATTGCCTTGCATCGTTGACTACCTGTCATTTCTAAGACTTAGGACACTGGCCTCTGACCGGTGGACTTTGTATCAACAGAGATGGCCGGTCAGGGAGCGTCCAATCCGGTCAACATCTTTGAGTATGCTCGAAACTGGTCACAAAAGGTTCCCTGGGGACAACCTCAGAACTGGGCAAACCGTTTGAGGCGCCCACGTGCGCCAGTTGAGTTCCATAGGAACTCAGAGCAGGATGAATTGATCCTAACTGACATTCTTGCAATGTGTTTGGCACCTGAGAACCATGCTAAGTTTAATTTTCGAGTACGGTGGTTCGCAGAGATTGCCAGATACGCTCTTGGCTATGTCACCCAAGAGGAAGAGGATGAATATGAGAGAAGCAGACAGTTCGTGGCAACAAGAGTCGCGTGGAGGCAAAACGATTATGGAAAGATAGCCACGGGGCTCAGCTATATGCTACGACATGATCGTTCTCTCGACAGGTTGATGGACAATAGGGCAATGATAGAGCTTATGCCTCTGATTACAGAGGGAACTGCTCGTATGCCATCACCTTTCCGTATTTATCCTAATGCCTTCTTTGCTATATTGCATAGCGATGAGAAGCAAAGATTTCATTTGGTGATTCGCCTCGACAAGAATGTTTGGCACAACACAGGCAATCAATATGATATGCCCTTCTCCATGCGTTTGGGAGTGAACCAGGGGCATACAGGACTCATGCATAACATCAGTCCAGAGAAGTTGAATCATAGATTGACTTCTATAGAGGCAAGATGTTTGGGACATGTTTTTCATGTTACCAGAAGGGAGAACTGGGCCAGCATTGAGAGGTATGGTTTGATGAGAGACCCTCAAAGTTGGAATAGAAGGAACAGAGGCGAAGGAAGAGATTATGTTCATTTTATGTACAGCAATCCACAAACTTCGCTTTACATTCCTTTAGGCCCAGGTACAGTGGTTCCAAGGGATTATGGACAGCCTTTGTATGTGTGGTTGGATGATCTGAATTTAGGTGCTATCGCCAGTTTTGTCCAATATGAGAATCATCCTGAACGTGAGTACAATCGTTCACGATTGAGGTCACGTCAGGTGATGTCAGAAGGCCATTATCTACAAGGATGGTCTTTGATTACACCTAAGGAGATTGATGATCGTGATCCTTGGAGTATCTTAGGCTATAGTGCTCCAAAGTTGATTGTCGATGGAGATGGTGTTACCTCAAGGTCCTTGTTTATGGTTCATCCATTAGTTTTGAGCAAGGATCAGGCAAAACTGGTGAAGGCTGATGAGGAAGTGATTCGTTTTGACCACCATTGGAAGGACATCACTTCGAAGAGCTCAACAGCCAGGACTTCTGGAGAACCTCAACAAGATGAAGAAGATGACTCTGCTCATGTTGCTGAGCGTGAGATGACATGGTTCATTCAGAATGTCAGCAACCTGGTTCTCAACCCATGGATGGTATATGACATTGGCATGGTATCGCTCCATGATCGTGTAGGAACACGTGTACTCCAGAGCACTGGAGAAGACGTGATTCTAGTGAGGGATTGGGACAGGTTGACAAGGCACCAGAGAGAATATTTTTGTAGAAGGTACAAGTTGCTACGTCCAAGTGTTTATGGAACAGAGGAAGACCCCAAGACGTATGCACCGAGTTTTGAACCCGGAATTTCTCAGTGGATGGAGTTGGCACAAACTGGATACCAACAGTTTTTCTTCATCCGTGCTTGGGAGAACGGACGCCGTTGGGCTGAAATTCTGACAGACCATGGCGTTGCTTCTGCAGAACTTTCAAGTTTCTTAGATATGTGCAGAGATCCCAAATTGCTGGGTTGGAACTTTGGTATTCCAGAACCTCAGTGGGATAATTTTGGCAACACAGTGGAGGAAGCATTCAACAATCCTTTATTTGCCAAATTGCACTATCGCTTCAAGCAGGAGGAAGAGATTGGTCGTGTCATGCACCTTTTGTCTGAACTTGTTTGTGACTTTTTCGTCAAGGTGCTTCCCAGGTGGGTTCTTAAGCACTCGATCTTGTGGGAAGAGTTTATGATCTTGGATCCACACACAAAGCTCCCTCTTTACAAGACTTCAGAGGCCGCCTTACAAGCAGAAGAGGATCCAGAGAAGTATCATACACATTTTAATATGAACTTCAAGAAATTCCGTTTTTCTGCAAGAATTGTGTGGTATTTGATTGACCGTGACAGGAATCATTTAGAGAGTTTTCTTCACAACTCCAACAGTAGATTTGTGCAACATGCATGCTATCAACTTCGTGAGTATGTTCAAGCGCGTGTTGCAGTTTCTGATCCCTTGTATGAGATGATCAAGAAGGAAGAGTTTGAACGCCAATACAATTCCAAGTTTTTGGAGGCGATTTCTTGCTCTCGTGTTGTAGTTGAGCCTGTAAGTTCAGGGACGTATGAGCCATCATCGAAGCTGAACTTAAAGGTACTACAAGACATCCTGAAGGGTATCTTCAAGATCCAGAAGGATGAGGAGCTTGCCAAAGAACGTGATGAAGAAGAAGAACAGGCAGCTCAAAACATCTCATACCTGTTGGCAGATGATATGGAGCTTGATTTCGATGATGATAATGTTCCAGTATGGCGCTCCATTGTCGACAAGTATAGAGAAGGTGATCAGGTGCTACATGGAGAAGCTGTGAAGATTACTCACCTGTTCAGGGATCAAAAGGACAATGAGAAGGCGACAGAAGCTTTCAGTTCAGAGAGGACAGATTTTTATGAGACCTCAGGACCTCTTCCAAGAACCATGGGAGGAAATCTTGTAGAGGACTTGCTCACCAAGGATGTTGCAGAACAAGCTTTTGATGCAGGTGAAGAAGTTCCTCCTTATACAAGAGTCTCCACTATCGCTGGTGGAATCTATACTGGAAGTATGAAACTTCTAGAAGATGAGGATATGGAAGAGGAAGTTCCTGAAGAAGATCCTGCAGTTGAACCTGAAAAGGAAGAAGAAATATTTGATGAGAATGCAGGTGTTTTTCCTTCAGAGGAACCAAAGATGGAAGTGGACCAGGAGGAAGCCAAGGAGGAGTCAACACCACACTTTCTGTCAAGAGAGATAGGTGAGGACTCAGCTGCATCGCACTTACCATCAGGTGAGATGGATGCTAACCTTGATGAAACTCCACGTCTGCCGAAATCTAAGAAAAGCCGCCTGAATAAAATTCCTGATCCTCATTTTCATGAAGAAGTTCAGGATGATGCAACCATGGAAGAGAAGAAAGAGGCGGTGGAGAAAATAAAGGAGGTCAGAGAGGATGATGGAGAGAAGAAATTGGAGGCTGAAATCCAGGAATCTTTTCCATCTGAAGTAGTTGTTGAAAAGGATACAACAAAAGTTGACAATACCTATGAGTTGCATACTTCACCTTTGAAGTTGCTTGGAGAGCTTACAGGAGATCCAGGTATTGGCCTTTATCAACTATGCTTCAGGGAAACTCACGCAAGATTGCTGAACCATGTTTGTTTCAGAAAAGGTGAGATTTCCCATCCTCATTATCAGTCGAGGATCAACGAGGATGATTTTGTTCGATCCATTCGAAATGTCTGTCCAGTACCTCCACCTGATTGTTATGAACACGAACCAGAGCATGATTTGAAGAGATTCTTTATCAATGATGATCGCATCATTCATTTGGATGGCAAGTATCAGGTCGATCCAAAGGCCCTTGAAAGGGCAAAACATGCTCGAGAAGAATTGGAGGATACGAAGAAGGAACTTAAGAAGGAACTGGAATCATATGGTCCTAAGGGACCCAGTTGGGACTTTGTCACCTTCTATGAAGAGCCGTGCAGAAGGTTCCTCAAGGGAAGAATAGAAGAACCATATGGAACTAACTTATTGGCCAGCTCAGAGTCCTTGACATTTTTATCCTGGAACTATGGCAACATGGTTCGTGGTCAGAAGTACACCACACCAAGGTTTCTCCAAGGACTTGATAGTGCAATGAGGCCACGCAAACAGAGCGCCATGTCACTTCAGAATGAGCAATTTGAGAACAACCTTTTCTTCAACATGCTCTTCTTTTTACGTGCACATGTCGTGATTCTCCAGGAAGCTCATCTTCTTGTTCCTGCCAAGGAATTTATTGAGCAAAAGAATTGGACAGTTTGTTTCAATGATTGGGAGAATCTTGCAGTGATGGCTAGATTGGCACCAGGTGGATATGTCAAGATCATTGCTGGACATGATCAAGAACTTGGTCACTGTGAACAGCGTGATGTAACTTGGGCTATCTACGAGATTTGTTTTGGAGAAACAAGGCCTCGTCAAGATTTCAAGGATGCAGACTTTGAGTTTGATGACTATGGTCCTGAGGACAAGCGTGTTCCACTTACTCGAGCAAACATGCATACCATCAGAGTCTGTAATTATCATGTTGATACACACCGTGCTGTGGATGCCCACCTACTGACAGGAGAACAGACAGCATTGATGCTTTACGAGTGTTTTGTCTATGAGGTGGACATCATTTCTGGTGATGCAAATAGTTTGGCCTACAGAATGTCTGGGTACAAAAGGCAGCCAATGGCTAACTACTATTACAGCACCATGCAGCATTGGATCCACAGGTTTTCAGAAGCTCGTGTAAAAGCAGATCCTGGTATCAAAGCACCTATTCCCAGAACATTTTACAGTTCAACTTCACAGGTCCTCAAGAAGTGTGAAGTTTACTTTGATAAACTCTGGGAAGAATATTCTACTGTTGAAAAAGAAGAATACCAAGGATCACAGCTTGGCGATACATGTTTGTCTACCATTGTTGAATGGGGTCATTCAATGAGTGAAGAGGAATATGAAAATTCCACAGTGAGCACGAAGGAGTTCATCTGTAATTTCTCAGAGAACTTTGCTATGATTGACACGGAGGTTATGTGCTCAAGACCCTCTGACGAGGACAGTCATGGTCCAATGTTTATTTCACTCAGACCAGCTTCCTTTTCATCTGGAGACAGAAGACAGTATCGCATGGGAGCAACTCTTCATGAGGCGAAACTGCGGAGGAAGGAGAAACAGAAAGAGAATAAAAGGAAAGGAAGGCCGCCAACTTCTGATCAAGCAGCTTCATCGTCTGCAGCGGCATAATTCCTGAGCGAAGGCTGAAATTTAAATGATGGCTAGGAAGTGAAGATACTTCTGGTTACAGTTGATACTTTGCTTCCAGGCTTGACTTTAAGTTGCCAGGCTGAAGTTTTAATAAATTCTGGTTTACAATGAGGAGAAACTTTTTATCAAAGAAGATACTCCTGCATTCCAGGTTTATACGCTTTAGCATGTAGATAGGTATGGACAGTTTTGCATAACTGATGATATCTATTACAGCCGTTTTTTCTGAGATGACCTCTAATGGACAACCAGTCATGGTTGATGATTAAGTCATTTCATGATTTGCAATTGTAGTGCAAGATTTTTTGTACATACATTTGCCGGTATCTCCTTCTTGTGTTTTTGATGTGAATGTGAAAGAGAGTCCTTTTGATGCAGTTTTATTTTGTCTGTGGATGAAAGCGGTCGAGACCACGTCACGAGAAGATTATTCCTCGGACCGTACGCTCCTTGCATTTTGCAAAACATTTTAATTAATTGCATTTGTGCGGTCTTGAGTCTTTGTTTCCTTGTTGCGCGAGTGTCGTTTGATTCTTTTATAGGTCTCTGTAGAGAAAAAGCCGCTTTCCCTTTTAGTTTGATTTAGCTCAGGCCATAAAGAGCTAGTGAGCGCCGGTACATGGTATCTCCGCCTGTGAAAAATACAGTCTCCAGCCGAGGTACATTATCGTTTTGATTTTGTACTTGAGGTGAGTCAGCTATTGCTCCCTCACTGTATTTAGTAGCTTTGAGATTACCTTCTCTGTAGTGTGAAACACACTGGATTAGGTAAGTACATGGCACCGTAGTTTTCTTTTAAGTTGCTAGAGCTAGCTGGACTGTTTTAGCCTTGCAGTAGAAAAAGAGTGTGCGACATACGCAATCAGCTAGGAGTGGACATGAATCTTGTGCCTGCTGAAAAGTAGAGCCTACCTGTACAGGGTTCCACTCCAACAGCCGATATAGTGTGTCCATACTTGACTGCTTCAAGGCTCAAAGAGCAAGAGGATAAGACTCTGCGCATAAAAGACACTAGCGGTCTGCACCTCTGCCGTGTACGCCCTAGTCACTCTTTCACCCCCCCCCCCCCCCCCCCCCCC
>CAXAMN010023629.1:873387-895215 GCA_963970005.1 Durusdinium trenchii
GATGTTGCCATTTCAACTTGACTCACCCTTTTGTGGGCAAGGCAGGGGTAAAATTTAGAGAAGGAAGTGGTCATTCCAAGTTGACTCACCCTTTGGTGAGCCACTGGAGGGGTAAAATTTAGAGGAGGAAGTGGCCATTCCATCTTGACGACCCTTGTAAGTGAGCAAACATGCGGGAAAGGGCCTGTGTGCGCACTTGAGTCTCCCCGATGGACTGTGTGCGCGCATGAGTCAAATCTGTGTGCGCAGATGAGGCGCAAGCGCTAACAAAATGTGTGTGCGCAGATGAGCCGCCGCCCTTCCAATAAAGCCCCGCGACAATTACATTCTTCACTAAGCCCCGCGACAATTACATTCTCCACTAAAGCCCCGCGACAATTACATTTTCCAATAAAGCCCCGCGACAATTACATTCGTTAGCATAAAAATAAAAACCCTCAGCATAAAAATAAAAACCCTCAGCATAAAAATAAAAACCATCAGCATAAAAATAAAGACCGTTAGCATAAAAAAAAGAACCCACCCAAATCCAGCATAAAAAAAAGAACCGTTAGCATAAAGAAAAAAACTATTCCCAAAGTTTTGGATCGTTTTGGACCATCGGAGTCACTTGCCACTTGCGTTGGTGCTGTTCTGCGGCGCAGTCATGAACACGACGACGCGGCGCAGGCTGTGCGTGGCGCGCGGGCGCCCGGAGACGAGCCGAGAGCTGGTTTTGGGGTTGGACGAAGTTTTTTTACTTTTTCAGTCATGTGGAGTCAACAGCTTTTATTCATTTTTTTATATACATGGAGCGTGTGGGCTGTCCAACTAAACCACGGCAATATCATATCATAAGGACAACCGCTTTTATTCATTCTTGAACAAAAAGTAGTCTTGGTCTACGGCATGCGGCATGCTCTCTTTTTTTTGTTTGTCCGTCAGTATTCGCTGTGAAAGATTCTTTTGAATATGGGCAGAAACAGAGGTCAGTCCGAGCTGAACAAACACCACACACCTCACCGGTCAGAATGGTGATCTTCACCAGTCGACCAAGTCTTCGCGTCCAGGATGGCCTTGCATGGCATTCCCTTCTTCGTGCTTTGCACACAGAGCGAGGATGGCATGGACGAAAAGGCGGTTCGCAGGCGAGGAGGGCGAGGAAGATGTGTGTGTGTGTGTTTGTGTTCTCTTTTTATCAGGGAGAAAAGGGACCCTCTCTGAGACCCCCCAAAGACAGTCACAGACAGTCTGGTGAGTCCACCAGGTGATTGATTGGATTCGACCTTTTGTCGAGCAACCATGGGATTTTACGAAGGTTTCGTTTGACACAACACAAGACGGTGAACCTTTCGATCTGAAGGATTCCGTCGTGTAGGCAGTGTAGGCAAACTTTACTCTGGATTTTGGCTCCGGTCTCGCGAACATGTCATGTGTTTTTGGTGACAACCCCGTGTTGGACAATTGTGCCCAAATTGGATTTTCCGGCACAGTGGAACTCACTTTTTTTTTTTCCTTTTTTTTTTTTTCGGCGCATGGCTGCTGTCGTCCTGCCAGGCTCCAGAGTTCTTTCCAGGCTCAAAGTGTTCAGGTGCGGATGCAGGGGGGCCCTGACAAAAATGCTCAGCCTTGAGGTAGCGGCTGGACTGGTGGCTCCGGCTCCGTCCAAGTTTGTTTTTTTTTCTTTTCCTGGTGTCTTTCGGTGACCCTGGTCGGATGGATTTCAGAAGCTTCCACGTGTTTTCCAGTTGAACCTGGAAGACCGTTGTCACCCAGGTTCCGCGATCAGCACAGTGACACATATTTCAAGAATGACGGGGGCGAACTTGCCAGTGTTGGGTTGGAAGTCACTGTTTTCATTGCGACATCACGCGCGTCTGGTATTTGACGACACCGGTTTACCGATTTACACCGGTTTACACCAGTTTACCGCTTCACACCGGTTTTTACACCGGTTTACCGATTTACACCGGTTTACACCGGTTTACCAATTTACACCGGTTTACCAATTCACACCGATTTACACCGGTTTACTTGAGAGCAGTAGATCACTTGAGAGGTAGGTCACTTGGGAGCGTCTACATTACGACCGCATAGGGTTTTACCACCTAGTCTTGACGAGATTCACAGAGGTTCATGTCAAGCACAACCTTTTTCAAGGCTGTTTCTGGAAGAATTTGTTCAAGGGATGCTAGACATGCAAAGGACAAAGCCGACATCACAAACATCCCAAAGGTGTCCTTTTTGAACAATTTTCAGGACAAAAAATACAAAAAGGACACCCGCATTTTCAGCATCACCATGGTGCCAAACCAAGTGGTGCTCAGTGCAAGCCATCAGCGCACATGTTTGCATATAAATCCAGCCGGTGATTGGTGCCTTTTGAAGAATGATAGAACGACTACACACTGCAAATCGTAAACATCTCTAAACCAGCAAACCTGTAAACCCGCGTAAACCCGCGTAAACCCGCGTAAACCCGCGTAAACCCGCGTAAACCCGTAAACCTGCGTAAACCCGCGTAAACCCGCGTAAACCCGTAAACCCGCGTCACCAAATTCAGACACATTTCCCGCTGCACTGGAAGTTTTATCATATTTTCTCATGTTTTATCCCACCAGACCGTCATTCCAGGGTAACAAGTGGCGCTCTTTGAGCTCACGCCTGGACTCCTAGTGAACACTAATTAAGCCATGAATGTTCAAAAATCGTCACCTTGCTGCAAACCAAAGTGACATGCATCCATGAAGGCTATTCACTCCCCAGCCCCATCACTCTCTCTCCTGCAAGCGCTTTGACTGAGTGGAAGCGAGGTTTAATCCCGCCAAGCCGCATGAGACGTTGGAGCCCTTGATCAATGACTTCTTCAAGGAGGCCCGACTGAGCGAGCGAGTCGCCCCACGTGTGCGGGCGAGAAACAGTCCTTTTATACTGCCTCCCATCAGTTTGGTAGGAGAACGTGTTCAGAAAACTGAACAGTTCTGTTGGTCTGTTGGTTTGAAAGGATCCCCTCTGCATGTAGCCTCTCCAACTGAAACATGTGGCTACCAGGCTCTGGGTCTTTTGCGGCGAAACTGGACACACTTCCAAACCTTGGGCCATTCGCCTGAAGAGACCAGAGACCCGCTTTCCTTCCGCCCTGCCGGTTCCTTCCGCTGCTGGTCCGTCCCACTCGCTCGCAGCGTGTGTGTGGACCGAACCGGGCTCGAAGCGCCTGGCCCTCGGCAGGTCTCCTGGAACCGGAGCAAGGGTGCGAACACCGATCGCGTGAAGAACGCCAGCGACTTCGCCGGCCGAAGACGGGCCGAGGACGTCGTCCTGTGCGGCCGAGGACGTCGGGTGTCCGGCGCGAGGAGAAGGGGGAGAAGGAGAAGCGCGGGGGGTTGCGGCGTGTGCAGTTCGGGTATCGATTCACTCAGGACGGACGGTGAAGTCTGTTGTAACTCTGGAGGCGATAGGGTCGGCCCGTTGGGTTAGATGGCAGCCAAAGGTTAGAGAGCAATCTGCATGTCCACCAACCACCATAGGCCACCATGGTCCACCATAGCCGGTTCGATCCAGGATTTTGCCACCCTGCTTGGAGAGACCGATTCCCAAACTCAGCCTGTTTGGAAGACAACTCAGTCTGGTTTGCTCTTCTGCACTGTGGTGCCTTCCCATGGCGCTTTTTTGTCCGGTGAAAACACCGCGAGAAAGCCCCGGTGGGTCCGGTCGAAGCACCGTCTCCGAGGCGAGGCGGTCTTGGGGCAAACGGTGCGCATCAAAAACCTCGAGAAGAAGGCCGAGTTGAACGGCAGGCGCGGGGAGAAAGCCCGGAAAGCCACGGAGGGTTCCATGGTGGAGTTTTTTCTTGGAAGGGGTGAAGCAAGAAACATGGGCAAATGGGATCTTGGGGGGCCGGCACCAAGAAATGAGCTCATCCAATGTTCTCTTGAATTTCTGGTACAGCAGCAGTTTCTACTTTTCGTGCTAAACGTATGAAAAAGATCTTCAACGGGGCCGACTCTGAAACTGTGCCACAGAGGCGTACGACAAGTGCCGGAGTTGCACTTCTTCTGGGCGAAGAACGTTTAGAGCAGTTCCATGTTGAAATGGACTGGAATGAAGGAATTTCAGAATAATTAGGTTGTCGTCTTCAGAGCCTTCCAAAGTTCGCTGACAAATAGTTCCTTCACTCACAGTCTTTGGTGGGAAACACCACGAGTTCCCTGTGACAGGTGTGGTGTCTGCATTGGTTTCGAGAAGGATCAGGACCGCTACGTCATCCGCCTCATCACTGGCGGAGTGGAGAGTGACGTGGCGTTGAGGCCGGGGCGTACATTTCTTAATATTGTATCCATGCCTGAGAGTTAAAGTTAAGGTTAAGGTATGTTAAGGTCTTTTGGTTGGCCTTTTGTAAAGCACTTTTTGGTGTTGTTTAATCCTTCCAGCACTAACATGCACTAACTACTATATAACTGGTTCTATATCTTCCACTGCAGCCCTTTGGCTTAAAGGTACAGTAGGCAACTGCTAGTTGTGTACAAGTTTCGGTCACGCTGACTTTTACTTACGGACTGCCACGCTATCCCTCGTGGCAATCGCAGATACATACCAATGAAATCCCATGAGCCACTGCTGTCCTGCTTTTTCTTTGCTGATCCATTGCCTCGGACGAGTAGTTGTTTGCCTCGATGTCGAATCCTCACCTCGGCAAAGCCAGTGGTGAAGCGGTGACCAGTTGCACACCGGGAAGGAACACGGACCGCTGATGTTGCAAGATCACTTGGTTACCTGTGCACTTGCGCGCGAGATGTTGCAGTTATGAGTTATGAGTCTGATAAGGGCTTCCCTATCGGGTGGAGGAGGTGCATGTTTGATAACGACGTGTACGTGGCTTGGAAGGTACGATAGAAGCGATGCATATGACCAGAACGGATCATGGATCCATATACTTGTATAGAGCCTGAATGACCTCTATGTTGGATCACCCACCACCCAAAACATGTTGTTTTCCCTATCAAAGCAGAGGTCAAATGGGCTCTAGGTATACATCCATATACGAACAAACATAGCCTACTGGAACCACAGCAGAAGGTGAGGCATGTTGCAATCAAGAATTGCGACCTGAGTTGTGGACACGCATTTGTTCCGCTCGAGCTTAGCATAGCGGCATTGCGGACTGCTTACTCAAAGATGTAGATTTCAGCAAGCTGCTGAGGGGAAAGGCAGGTGACCCCGGTGTAGCGAAGCCATAACATAATCTAACATGACATCAAAACAGACTTGCGATGGGTTCTGCGCACGTATGTGCTTTTTTTTGCTCGCCAAGGGATCTAGATTCTATTACTATCGAAGGTTCCGTTTGAGCAGATGCCAACTATAAACTATAAACATGCATATTCTTTATTGTGCTTTAGGAACATGCTTCGCGATGGGTCCACGAACGACTTCGCAACAGATACTGTTTCTTTTTGACGCGAAGTAAGAATGATTGCCATTCCGCTGGGAAAGGGATTTGAACCAATCTTCATACACGCGCAGATGCCCACCCATAATTACCAGAATCTTCCTGCGCAACATATCTATACAGTATACATACCCGCCTTTTGGCTGGCCTTCTGGATCAACTGTTAGATTCTTGCATATTTGGAAGATCGAGGTAGAACTGTTCACGCCCGTGCCTGACTTTCATCCTCCAAGGATGTTGTTTGAATGTCCGACCAGCCGTGTCATGCACACCACTCGCTGCAGGAGAGTGTGGAGCAAAGCGGTGAGAAGATGAAGCGGCCCCTCAAGAAGATGAAGCGGCCCCTCAAGAAGATGAAGCTGGAGAAGGTGAAGGCTCGCGAGGTTGATTTGCTTAGTCTGACCTGTAGAATCACTGAGATATTCCAAAAGGAGGGCACGCGCAGTGAAGCTTACAGTAGCTGGGCAGTGAATGGCTATTTGGAAGACTATGCGGAGCCAGGCTTTGCATACTGTTATACACACAGACACTTCATTCGCCGATCACGTGCTACCTGCGATCTGCGGAAAGTCGCCCAAGATGAACTCGGTTTCATGCCGGAAAGAGTAGAGATTTTGGACATTGGCGCAGGTCCAGGATGTGCAGCAGCAGGTGTCATCAAGTCTTACTATGAACAAGGCATCCCCATTGAGCGAGTGATTTTCACTGACAAAGTAGAGAAGTGGAAAGCGGGTTTGAAGGCGTACCGCAGCCTCATCCCCGGGATAGATTTCTTTTTTGATTGTCGTCCTGAGACAGAGCATTGGGAAGACACCATCACCGAACAAATTTTCACCAGAGCATAGGCGACTCTGTCCCTGTCATTTGTCTCTCGTGTGTCCTGCGAGATTGGTTTGGGCGCTTTGGTGGCACTGAAGCGACTGGTGGGGGAAGCTAAGGAAAGGTGTTGGTGGTAGAAGAGCTTTGAACTTGGTCTTAGACCAGTTTCCCTGCAATGAGTTTTTGCCTACTAAGCCGCCCCCCGCAAAGATTTGTTGAGAAGAAGTTCGACGATGGACCTTGCGGTGCTGCCTTCCTAGAGCCAGGCACTATAACTAGACCCAAACGTTCCTTCCGATGTCACCAAGAATGTGGTTGAGGCCAAGAAGTCTGCAAAGAGTGCATCGTCCTCCTACAAGAGAAAGTTTCCAGACACACCTGAACCTCCCGATCAAGTACCTCCGCCCGAGAACTTCGCTTCGTGGGAAGAAGCCGCGGAAGCTTCGGAGGTAAACAGAGAGAGGAGCGAGATGGAACAGCTTGAGAACCACATAATGAAACAGCAGTTGGTGCGCGAGAGACGCGCTAAGAGAGAGGATCAGAAATCCAAGGTTGTCAGCGCTCCGAAGAAAGTACGCAGGGGAAAGGTCACCGTCTACGAGAGGGAGATCATCGACTTCTAGACAACCACTCACTTAAAAACCCACCATCTTGGTGTCCAACCAAGTCACTCTGTCACCTCTCCCACACCCTTCTTCCCACCTCGTAGTCTCACCCCCCCTGTGACTACCTGTGATGATGTCAAATTTCAAAACTCCACTGTTGCAATATCGGCGTCCAGGCGTAGGATGCCAAGGCTGAAGACATAGTTGCAGTCAAGAACTCATGTCGCCGGTTGCAGCATAACATTCCCATAGACCATCTTGGTGAATACAATTGGTCACAGCTCAACTGGTGAACACTTCGCATGACATCTTGGCTCTTCAAAACTTCGCCTCAAGGCTGAAGGGTCGAAGAGCCCCGCGTTTCAGGCTGAGGCACCTCTTCGTTTTTTTGGTTTCACGGCTGATGCACCCAACACACAGACGCGGAAAAAGCGTTTCAACAAGAAGTGCTTAACCTTCTGCTGGGCGCTGGTTGAGTCTTGGATGCGACAACAGCTGATTGACTTGCATACCAGGTATGAACCATTATGAAACCCTTGCATACCAGGTATGAGCCAGGTATGAACCATACCAGGTATGAACCAGGTGTACCAGGTATTGACTTGCATACCAGCTATGAACCCAACAACAAAGATATCACTTTGCATCCAACTCTGTCCTGTACCAGCACTTTTTTTCGGCAGAACTCTGGTATGGAGAAGAAACACACGAGCTGTGAAAGACCACGCAGCAGAGGAGGAACAGCATTACAATGGGATGATGGCAAAGGGTCTACTGTTGATTTTGTTAAGCCAAAACGTGATAAGCTGGGCTTGTTTGACTGTCAAACATCCGGAGAACTTGAATTCATGAGCTTTCATCTCGACAGAGGGCCGTTTTTCAGGGAATAAAAACACTTGTCCCACCCCATGTGTGTGCATTCTGGGGCGGGGCGTACGAGCATGGCTTGACTCCGTGAGGGATCAGAACTTCAGTATCCTGAAGCCCAAGCTGTGCAAGTCCATGGTGAAAGTGCACGGGCCACTTCGGCTGCAAGTCCACATGGGCCCCGGCAGAACGGAACGTGGTGCTGCCACGTGGCAACGCAGGACGTGAAAAAAACCACGATGGGAGCAAACATAACGCGTGGTTTCTTCGTTTTGCATTTTCCCCATGCTTGCAGACCAATCAATCCCTCCATCATTCTCCCCATGCGCCATACGCTCGTGTAGGAGCGAGAGCAGTGTAGGTGTTTCACGCCAGCTGCTCCGGTCTTTCACGCCGAGGCTGCAGTCGAAGCCTGAACTCAACGGTGCGCCGGGAGGGAACGACGGTCTCGAAGAAGGAGCTACCCAAGCCAGTCAAGAGATGAACATCTCTACGTTTTTGTAACTCAAAAGCTGCTAGTCCTGGGCCAGGCATCGGTTTTGAGGACCAACATATTACAGGGTTCTGTTCTGTTGATGTTGCGCAGGTGAGCCATTGGGGTGGGTGTGCTTGTGCTTGGGAGATGACCCCCCCCTTTGAATGTGGGCCAAATGAACCTCTGAACTTCTGAACCTCAGCAGCCATTGGTCTTCTCATGTCCAACACTGCTCGAACGTGGGATGTCGGATAGACCACATGCTCCGACCGCTTCTCCGACCTCCGACTCCGCTTCTCCGACGGTGACGGTGACGTATGTGGATATTCCGCCCCCAAGAACCCCGGTGCGACGGTGAAGATCTTGGGTCCTTAGTTGGAAGGTCCGAGCTTGACTTCTTGAGTTGCTGGTGGTGAAAAACACCAACTGGAAGGCCCAAACGGATCAGCTTCTTGGGGAAGAAACTGGATTTGTGTTCCTCCTTTGTTTTCAGGATCTTTGAGTGTCCTGAACCCAGTCAGGTCCTCATTTCCAACCATATCGATGGCCCTTTACTATTGGCCTGTCAATTGATAGAGGGACGCGACCAAACTGACCCAAAGGGACATGTTGTTGTCCAACTCCATTGGATTATGGCTGCTCATTGATCCAAAGTCCATCAATGAGTGCGTTTTTCCGGAGCTGCTCACCTGTCGCGGGGGGAGGTCGCTATGGCTTTGTGGATGAGTTCCTGAGGGAGAACGAGCGGTACCGGGTCTTCCTGCCGGCCGGGGGGGCTTGGTCGTGCGCAGTTTCGCAGGCAAAAACGGAGTGACTAGTGACTAGTTCTGTTCAACTATGGAGGGAGTCCATGGTGTGGTTGAACCTCGAGAGTGTGACTGTCCGACCACGGGTTCAACTCATAGTGTGACTGGTTTTGCTTAGTTCGTGCTTCAACTTGGGATGGTGGGAGACCTTGCTCAACTGGTCAAAGGACCCCCTTCCCCCGGACGTTCCTCCAGTAGGGGAAGGAAGAAGCTTCAAACCTGTTCAAACTTAATTTTTGTCGGATGGCTTTTCTTTCTCCGTCTGACACAATAGCTTGTTCAAGGGCTTCTTCTTCTTCTTCTTCTTTCCGGCAAAGAACCGAAAGCCACCTGGATTATATATATATACTGAGTAGAGCTCAAGGAGCTCATCAGACCAATGGAACATGCCCCAGAAGAATCTCACCTCATCGATGCGGTCGGTCATTCCGGGTCAGCCCACCAAGCGGATTGGGCCACGGGGGGCAGCGGTCGGTCGCCTTGCCCGGTAGAAATCCCCTGGGCCCTGACCATTCAGAGACCATTCAAAGAATTGGTTGACCTGGTGTTTGGTAGTCTAACACCCTTATAGTCGAGCATAGTAGAGCAATGTTTGTTCGGTGGTGGCCAAAACAGTCTGAACCGGCGGAGGACCAGCCAGGCGTTGCGTTGACCATGGCGCTGAAATCGGAGAACTTGGAAAAGGTGGGGACCGGTGACGAGAGCGCGACGTGCAAAGCAGGTTGCTATAGAATATAGATCTAAGTGTCTCAAGGGAGAGATGCTAATTCCACGAGGTTTTGCTTGGGCACACTGAAAGAGTGCGGGGGTGACGGGGTGGATTCTAGCAGAGCCTAGCGCTTTACTGTCACAAGCCTTTGCTGTTTCGTTTCTTTTGTCCGGTGAGAAGACACAGTCATGTTTGCTCTGTGTGTGTGTGTCCACCCCTGGACAAAGGGTTTTCCACCACCACTCCTTACAGGCAGGGGCGTGTGGCACTTCCGCCCTACCACACGCAACGAAGCTGTGGGCGGGAGTGGGAAGCAGGGCCTGATCAGCCCTGCGTACCTGCCGTTCTATCAAGCTGTGACTCCACTCTTCCTTTGGTTTGCTGTCATGGTGGTTCCATGATACCTCCCCAAAACCTCCCCTTTGCCGCGTTTGTCTTGCAGCTGAGCCGCGCCGACCGATCGTTCAGCAGACTTGACCAACAACTTGTTGAAACACCTACAAGTCTTTCGGACTCTTCACCATGCAGTTCTGTCACCTTCCTTCCCAGCGTGGGAACTGAGTTCACTGAATACAAGTGTCAGAGTGTGTTTCGCTCAGCCGTCCCACTCGGGTGCTGAGTGTGATCCCCGTCACAGGGGCGCGGTTTTACATCGGAAAGCAACCACCCCAAAGCACCACCACTCATTGGACCCTCACAGGCAGTCACCGACACCCTCACCGAATCAACCGATACAATGGCCGCCGGGCCCAAAAACGGTCCCTTTCGAATACATCAGATTTCGGATCTCTCATGCTTGTTTTTCCACATGTTGCCATCTTATATTAATGCCGTGACTTTTTATCAGCAGAACTCAAGCTTGTGCATTGGAGTTCTCCAATCTAATTCGAGATGCATGATCACACTTGACAACAAGCTCACATCCAGCACCACCTTACAACACACTCCCCGTCAACACGAGCGATGAGATTTTCAACAACATTATGACAGTACAACTCGGCACTTTTCCGCCGCATCCTTGCTGCTGCGCCGCGCCGTGCCATAGCGACGACTACGATATGCATTTTCCATGGCCATATGCTCACGCTACACCACCACCATTACCTACCACACAACCTCAACCCACATGGCCGCTGCCACAGCCGCCAACTGCACCCACCTTTCCCTCGCCACAACCATCGGCATACCCTCACCCACAACCACAACCATTTCAAGCACCACCTATTTTGCCCAGTCCAACCGCCACTGCACTAACCTACGGCACTCCTTCCACCTGGACGCTTGTGCAACCATCTCAACTGCCACCGCAACCCACACACCCAACTCCAGTGTTTCCATCCGCAGCACCTTCCCCTTCATACATTTTGCCACAACTACATCCCACACCACCTGCTGAACCTACCCCCACTACACAGACACAACCCCTTCCAACACCACAACAAGCAGCAGTTGCCCATCATCCATCCACAGACCCACAATGCGCCACCCGCCAGGGAGTTTGGCAACCTTACTCAGTCTTTCCCCCAGTCACACAGCCTCCACCCCAACCGTTGCCTCCGCCGCCCCCCCCCACAAGCCATCGGCGCCCCACCACCAGTTCAGCCCTCACTCCCACAACAGGCACCATCGGACCCCACACCACTGGTCCAACACGTCACCACAACAGCCACGGACCCTTCAATACCCGTCCAAAACGTGACCCGTCCAGCCACTGGCTCCCAACCTTCCGAATCACCATCCATTGCATCAGCACCACCAGCTCCTGTGCCTTCAATACCAGCAACAGACAAGCCCGACAGCACCGCCTCACCGGCACCACCACCACCTTCCCCACAGCCACCACACAGCAGTCGCCGCCACCACCACAAGAGCCGGCGCAAGTCCGATCATCACCACCGAGGACGCCACCACCACCGCCGCCGGCATCGACATCACCGCCACTCAAAGCACCACAGCACAACCCGGCGACGCCGTTCACCCTCAACATCCACTTACACATACAGCCTTACACCATCCCGCAGCCGCTCACCACAACCCATCGACTTACGCCCCAACACTGAACACACCAACACCGACCCCTCTCAATATCCCACCACAGCAGTCCTTCGTCGCCCAATCAACCGTTGGCGACCTCCACCCAACTTTCACACTTTTTCACCTGCAGACCAACTTGTAGAATGGTTCGAATTCCACGCCAACCAACTCGACACCCCCAACCGACCACAGCACCAGTACATTGCCAATCTCCTCACCGACTGCAACATCACCTACAAGGAGATCACCGATTTCCGGCAATATACCCACGCCAAGTGGAACGACACCACTCGCCAATATGACCAATTCCAATACTACGCCATCTCACTTCCTTTCCTCAACACAAAGGCCACCACACCTGAACCACCCGCGGTTTCCCGAGCCACATCAACCCACCGGGAAGTCGCCCACATCAACGCCGGCCACACAGGCCCGGTCGGCAACATTGCCAACATTCTACGCCAAGGTCGATTTTTACCCAGCACACTTCACTTTGCCAACTACCCTGGCTTTTTTGCCCAGGGTGTCCGCATCACCCACAATCAACCCCATGATCAGAGCGAATTTGCTCGCATCATCCACAACACCTGGCAACTCCACAAGAACTCCCACTCCCTCATCATCACACTCCTTGCTTGGGGTGCCGCCACAAAATACACCTCCGGAGGGGAAGAACATGCTATGAACCTCCTCAACGATTACCACGGCGCCGTCTTCCACCAGAAGGGCCGCTGCTGGGTGATCCACCCAGACCACGCCATCGTCAAAGGACTGGCCTGGTCCACTGACTCCACTCCACCCGACATGTAACACCACCGTCCAACACCTCCACACTACTACCACCTCTACCTCCACCTTTTGTCTCACACCACCACACAAACCTTCGCCTATAGCAGCAAAAAGCCCTTTACAGCGGCCATGCGGACTTTGCGCTTTCAACTTTTCAAGCTCTGAGGGTTTCGTTTTGCAGAATCTCTTTCCGAATTTCACTTGCTGTTTGGATGAAGTTTTCTTCACATGTTGGAGTTTTCTGCACTTGATCTTCCAGTCGGACCTGCATTTTTCGCACCACGCCCGCGGGAATTTGATGCTCGTTTAATTCATATGCACGGCCCCGTGATGACGTGCTCCTGCTGACCAGCTGCCGTCCTGCTGCCTTGGCGCGCTGCCGCAGCAACCTGTGACGACCCTGTGTGACTGTACATCCCTCCATCTCCAAGTCATGAGCAGCACACTGACACCTCCACACAATGACACCCAAACTCTCTTGCATCAGACCGCTGTGGCACTTTCGCAGGTCCAAAACCTGCTCAGACAAGCAACAGATATTGTAGCACACCTTCACACTCACTTTCTCCACCACATCCACCAAGCGGATCCCACTTTCCGCCAACATTTTCAGCCACTACCAACTCCGCCAACTCACCCTATACGTTTACCGTCCACCACCTCCTCCTGTGATTCAGCACCATCTCGACCACCCATCCGCTTACCAGCGCCACTCTCAAAAGACTCCGACGACACACCATCAACAGCCCCAGCTCCACAACCTGCTACAACACGCAAGCGCAAGCAACCACTACCACCACCACCGAACCAGCAAGCAGACTGGGACGCATGGGACGGCGACGCTGATTGCCGCCTGGTTGAACTCAAAGGGAACCCTCGACTCCGTCCCAACTGGGCTTCTGTTGCTCGCCGAGTGGGTTTCTCCGTCGAGCAATGCCAAGCCCGATGGCAAGAACTCAAAGACATGCAACATCTACAAGACCAGCAACTCTCCTCCAGGCCACTACAAATCGAACCACCACGACAAGTACCTTCCCTCTCACCAACACCCACCTCACCAGCATTTTCCCCACCACCACATTCACAACCGGATTTTTCCCCTTCTCCCAAGACAACACCACCGACTTCACCACATCGATCACCTCCAGCTGCTGTGCTGCTGCCGCCGGCTGCTGAGCGAGCGCCTAGTGAGAACAGTCATCCGGAGAAATCTCCACACACGCCTGTTGGCAGTTATTTCATATGATCTGTTTCACCCCGCTTTCTCTCCGGCGTGCCGCAGGACAAATCCTTTGACATGCAGTGACAAGTTGTTTTCAGGTCCTTCTGCTTTCGCCACTCTTTTCGGAACCTTCGGTTTTTCATTCCCTCAGGCTCACTCTAGCACAACATGTCACCATGTTTCCCGCAGCCTTTTGACCGAACTGTTTTTTTCCATAACTGCTCGCCGCCTCTGCGAGATGATGCCTAGCAATGATTTACGAACCACACTACCTCCCCATTCAGCGACAACTACCATCTCCTAGCTCTGACCCACCCACTACACACCACAGATACTACTTACCGGACAATCCAATGCCATACTTGGCCCCATCAGTGACACACCAGCCCGAATTACTCTTGCTCCACTGGATGATCAGCACTATCACCTCACTTGTTGAGGATCTTCAACATCACCCAATTGTGCAGGATCCAATCCCTCCAATGTCTACATTCACCAACACACCAGCCTACAGACTTTTTCTGCAGCTGCGCAACACCCTGCGACACTTGATCAACACCACCCACGACGCCCAACGTGGGCTCAACAGGCTCCAATTCATTCCTGGTTCACCAGGTTCCCCTGGCCATTACCGCATAGACCCCACACTTGACATCCCACCACAACAAACCAATTTCCTTTCCGCAGCCACCTTACAACGTGGCTCAGCCATACCACCACCCACCGACACACCACCACTCATTCGCCGATTCCGCTGCAGAGACAGGTCTCGTTCCCGAGATCGCCTCCCTCTCACCACACCGTCACAACCAAATCACACAACCCACCTACACCAGACAATCCCAGACCAACCCCCCGCGGCTCATGGCCATCGTGGACACTTACATCAAGCACTCTGGACGGCTTCCAATTCCTCAGCGGCCTACCACATGCTCGCTGGCACGCCGTCATCCTCCCCCTGAGGCTGCCCCGACAACGCTTTGTCTCACACATTACGCTCTGCTCAGGATAAAAAACCCGCGCAACAAATTACCCTCATACATTCTCCATCTTACATTCCAGCAGTCACTCATTTTCCTCCGCAGCCATTTGAACTCTCGACGGGCCGCTACCTGCCTCCCTCTCCGCCTCCTCACCACCCCATGGACCACGACTCTCCGGACTGGGATCGCACCCCTACAGAGTCTATCGAGGTGAAGGATGAGGCACCTCACACTACCAAGGCTGAGCCTGTCGAACCCCCGACCAACGAGACCAAGTTGGAACTCATGAAAAAGGCGGAAGATTCGCCACAGCATACTCCCATGCTTTGTCCTCCGGTCCGCACTGTACCAGACAAAACCTCCACAACATCCACATCACCTCCTGCCAAAGCCCCCCCTGTTTCCCACACATCTTACCGGAACCTTTCCACACGCACTACGTCACAGGCCAACCCCAAGACAATTCCAACACAACCCACAGCTACACTTCCGCATCCCACAGCACCACCCGCACCACCATCTACCACATCCTCTACCAGCACTGAGGACCCTATCATCCTCACCACCAATGTTCCCATCCTGCCAAAAGCACGTCCGGGGCACCCACCAATCAATACCACCTGGGTGGGCCCCCCCACAGTTACACCACTCCCCACATTCAGCAACACCTACACGCATCCCCTTACAGGTCACCATTCCACGCCCCCACCGGAATGGCCAACTTTTACCCTTCAACTTTTCCACTGACATCAAACACTACCTCAATCCCACGGCACACTCCACCCGACGACCAGCCACACCATGCCCCGCACCGCCCACTCACTTCCACCCAACCACTACCACAAATACCACTACAGTGTTCCCACCGGTGCCTCCCATTCCAGACGCATCGCTAACAGAGCAACAAGCTGCCACGCTCCAACAGACCATCCTGCGGATTGCTCGTCAAGCCGCAGCTGCAGCCGCGGCCGAGCTCAATTCACGCCGAAGCAGCTCATAGTTTCACCCCACACCATTCTCACACATCGTGTGACGAACCAAAAGAACACAGCTTTCCGTCTTGCTTTTTCCACGTTTCAACATTTTTCTTACCACATCCTACTTGACTGTCCTCAATGCGCAATACATTTTGACCAGGACTTGTATTGCCATGCAATTTCCTTTTTGACCGCAGCCGTTTTTCAACTCGTGATCTTTACCACATTCAGCGCACAGCCTCCACTCTTGCCTTTCAATGGAGAGTGCCGCCGATTACGATGAGCAGTCTGAGGTTCTTTTTCTCTTCAATGAAGACCCGGAAGAACCACCTTCACAGACGCACGATCCACCTCACCCGCTGCCGCCTCAACCAACTCCAGGTCCCACAACCTCGCAACCTACACCATCAGCCACCACCAACATCTCGGCAGACCAATCGTTTTGGGCCGAAGTATACACCCTCCAACCACCACATGCCCTGATGGGCATCCTCACGGACCTCCACGTCCACCGATTCGTTCTTCACCAACACCTGGACAGTCTCAACGCCCTTACTGACACCCCTATCGGACATCAACCTCTCACTGACACACTTCCACCGCCTGTCCAGCGTCTCATCGCCATTTACCACAACAACGTACAACGAATCCAGAGCCACACACGCCTGGCTCTCAACGCCATTGACACCATGGCCCGCTTTCCACCAGCGGCATACTTCCTGGATCCCAACCTCGCCGCACAGGCCTCTCCACCGACACACACAGAGACAGATCCTCCACCCAGTTCCACCTCACCTCTCCGCTTTTATCCAATCCCCACCGCCGCGGCCAGGCATACAACTTTGCAAGATGCTGCCACCCAAACTTTCCCATGTTCAGACTCCATCCTGGCCAACCCACTTCCACCGCTTCTCATGCACGAATCCCAACAGACCACCCCTCGAGCAACCACCCATCACCGCCACATCCAGACAGACATCCATGCCATCGTCCAGCTCCCTTCTTTTGCCGGCCTCATGCCTACAGCAGACACCAACCAACCGGCCACCTCCCTTCCCACAGCCAGCAGCACTTTCCCCACCGCATCACCCAATCCCACATCAGCCACCAACAAACAACCACACGATCGATGGCAATACGTCAACCTCATTCCCACTCCCACCGTCACCCTGCCAGAACAGCCACACACTCCTCCGACATTTCCCTCCCCCATCGGCGGCACACCGCGCAACAGACGCTCCAAGACACCTCCTCGCACCACTACCCCCACCCGCACCCGGCAGCCGGATCCACGCACCGGTTCCCCAACCCCCCAACGTACAACCCCAGCCACCAACCGACAGTCAACAGCTACAGTCCATCCTCTTCCAAAGCGACCCCCACCATCACTTTATCAAACCCAACAACCTCATGCTACCACTGAACCCCTTCAGCCTGTGCCCCCGGCAACCGGCTGGCCGTGCTTCCAAGGCGGATCTTATACGCCTACCCCATCAGTGGCACCGCCGGCAGCCGTTGCCCCACCCACCCACCCACCCGTGGCCAGCACATTACCACTTTCCAGCACAACAACCCTCCCCCTTCATCCCACCACAAGCCAGTTCCTCAGACTTGGGTCCACCACCCCCCGTGGTCATGCTCCACCCTTCCACGACAAGGGTGGACACGCAGGGGCGCCCCCTGCCATTGTCTCAACAGAACTATGACCCGGCTACGGACCCGTGGCACGCGGACAACCAGTGATCAAGCGGCGGCAGCTTCTGAGGTCCCTATCATGCTCTATCCGTGGATGATTCACACACCAACTACACCATCCCACACGCTTTTCGTGTTTTTCGTGTTTGCGTGTGGTTTTGTTACAGCATTTTGTCACACGCCAACCATCATCTTCGGACATTAGCTCCCCTCAGTCCACAGACCAACACACGCTGTTTCACTTTGCACAACGAAAAACAGTGCGTCTCAGCGGCGGGTCACTCACCAACCTTTTGACTTGGAGTACCACCAGGAAATTTTCCTGGCCTTCAGCAGCATTCCGTTTTTTCTCAGCAGTTTTCTTTTTCTTTTACTTTGCTCTTCGACAGGCTAAGTGTTTTGACACTTCTTTGTTCGACTGACGCTGCTTTCTGCTTCAATTGACACTTACAGACGTTATCTCGCATGTTCAGCTTGCTCAAATCAACAATCGGTGCTCCTCGCCTCACGATCCAGTGACACTTTGCCCAGCCACCATGGACGCGCAGTGGCAGCAATACTACTGGAATCATTATTTGATGCAGCAACATCATCAGCAGCTTACCAACCCTGACACCACAACCTCACCTCCCACCACCACTCACCACACCTACAGCCCCACTGGCACCTATGGCCCACTCACCCACGCACTCCGTACACACCACGTCCACCACTCCAATCCGTACGTGACTCCACCATACACACCGCCATCGCAGCATACACCGCCACCACAAGCACCAACCTCACAGCCGGAGTTCCCACCTCCACCCCCGCCACCCCTCCCTACGGCCGAACCTGTTACTTCACCACCATCGACCTTCCAACACAGCCCATCGCCACCACCAACCGCCCGTGCCGGCACAGCACCTGCCCCACCACCACCACACATCCCATCCCCCACTCCACCAGTTCCAGACTCTTGGAACCCAACCGACCAACATTGGGACTCCAACACCCTGCACGGCCACCAACTACATCGCACAATCCAACCCACCCAGTGGTCTCGAAAAGCAGGAGTGGCAGGACTCCCAACCTTTGAAGTCTTCCCGTGGCAATTGGCTTACCACGGCACCTCCGAATTTACTGCCCGCACACTTAGCAACGGCAAATACACCGGATTTATTGCCACCAGAAGCATTGCGGAGTCGGTTTTCGTGACCCACCTTCTCCAACAGCTCCGTGAGAAACGCCTTGACCTTGACGGCATAGCGGAGACCCTCCACACCCAACAAGGCACGGACATCCCCAGCAAAACCACCCACGCCCGAGCGTTCCACGCTCCCCTCATCAAACTACTTATCGACCAACTACAAACTCATTCTCCGGCACCTGCGGAAGGCACCGCTCTGCGCGCCCTCAAGAACACCAACGACGAACTGGCCCGCGCGCGCCAAAAGCTCCACGACCTGGGCAACCCACTCACCCCAGTCAAGAGCACCAGCCGATCTTCCGCACCGGCCGCCCCATCCCATGCACCTACTCCACCACCACCAAAACCGCCAGCCCTCACCGACGTCTTGCAACCCCCACACCCAACACTGCAAGATGATATCCCCGAAGGCTGGAACCGCCCAGAGATCCAACACTGGGTCACCACCTTCGACCCCACCATCCAAGAAGCCGCCAAGGACGTCGTTCGTTTGCTACAAACGAGCAAAGTCACCACGCAGCAGCTCAAAGAAGCAGCCACACGGTATGGCCTACCCCTCAACCGGGTCAACCGGCTCCCCATTCGTAGCTTACAACAGCTCGTGGGTGTTGGAGCAGCCATCGGCTGCTGACTCGCCATCCTTGCCCAGCAGCAACCCAGCCACACCAACCTCACCCAACTTTTCCACTTGCACCGAGCACTCTCCGTGCTCATTCACCACACCCAATACATCGACCGTGCCGAGGCCATCTTTGCCACTGGCCTTATCCATATCACACTCCTTTTCGCATATCCTTCCAACACCCGTCGCTCACAACAATGGCGCAACCGTCTCCGCCAGCTTCACATCTTGCCCCACACATACCACTACCACAACTTCCTCTCCTCAAATTCCGTTTACATCAAGCTCCACTTCAATCCTGACCAGCCCCAACGCTGCTACCATCAACATGGCCACTTCTATGTTGGCTCCACAGCCATTGGCATTCCCCACCGCGAACACAATCGCCGTGCCAAACTCAAGCAACTCCAGAACAACATCCCCATCTCTGCCGAACTCTCCTTACGTTATTGGCACTCACACAACAACATCCATCACTACACTACCATTCAACTTACCTCCCATGACACATACGACCAAGCCTGGATCCAAGAGCACCACTACATCGCAAACTGGATGCCTACGCTCAACTGGCCTTTTATTTCCCACCACCTCAAGCTCAAAGCTCAAGGCTGGCAGTTCACCAAACACAGAGCCCATTTCTACTCCAGATTAGCAACCCACAAACGACTCTTCCGACGCCTTAGGCAACGCCAATACACACTCAGAGAACCACACCTTTACACCTCCACCAAGCATCACGCCCTCCAACTTCTCCGCAACCTTACCAAACACACAGCAGCCTCCTTTGAAGCTGCCAAAGAGCTAGGAAGCGGCCGCCACACGGACCTTGAAGTCTATGCAATCCGGCGCATGGCCGCAAACCTTGAAGAACCCGGCCGCAGCAGAGCTCTCCACATCCTCAACAAAGCCCTGATCTACCGCAACCTCACACCGCCAAAACCAAATATTCCATTGACAGTGCCATTCCTGGCCCACGACGATTTCACCAAGCACTGCCAGCAGTGGCTTCGTACTACCATCCAGCAGCACAAGCACTTCACCATCCCCCTCCACCTCCCCTCCCACAGACTGCGAGAAGCGGCACACAAAACCCTACGTTCCCACCTGCATAACCACCGCACATGGGAGGACACCCTCCACTCCCTGCCAGATCCAGCAGACCTCCCCTGCGCATGCGATCATCTTCGCACCCTCCTGCAAGATCCCGATACCCCCACCATCAACGGCCACTACATTCTTACACTTGACCAACTCCAACTCCCTACACATCTCGGCATTTTTCTCAACGCCAATATGAACAGCACCTACTACCCAAGCAAGGCTCGATACTTTCTCATGTTCCAGACGGCCTACATGAAATGGCTCAAACTACAAGGGCTTCCGCCATCCCTCGTTCAACATTTGCAACCATTCCTTGAGCACCAATGGCGCCTCCACAACATACACCTCAAGCGGCACCCCCGTTTCACAGCTCGCCTGCTTCGCCAACTCCAAGAACACCTCGGCCAACACACATTACTTCACCATGCAGACCATGAACTACAACAACTCCGGCTGTTCTGCCCTCGCCAATATTTCACTGGCGCCTTGAATACATGGCAATCCCCCGAACTTTTCGAACCACTTCCCTTCATCACTGCCACCAATATCCACGCTCACCTGGCAGCCACTGTTCCTCCCATTCTGCGCACTCGCTACAAGTGGGGCTTCCGCAAAGACTTCAACATTCCTTACGGCGTTGTCCACCTCAAGGAGAAGAAGCACTGGCAAAAAGGCCGTACAATCATCTCATACTTCCAATCACTCAGTGGCAACCTACTTCGCATTACCAGCCGTGCCCTTGACATCATCCTCCAACACCTTTACCCTCAGCATCCCGGCCAAATGTCCATTCCTCAGCTTTGGCACCATTTTCACAGCTACCTCACCCAAACCCCACCAGACATCTCACTACACGCCACCAACGATGACTTGGTCGGCTTCTTCAACTCAGTCCCACAGCACAGACTTATCGATGCGGTTCACTCTCTCGTCCACCACTGGCAACAACAGCAATCCACACACACCCTCACGGTGGATGTCCAGGCCACCGGCAACCCGTTCCACCACTCACACATTGGCAGACATCATCGAAAACACCCTACCCAACGCACCATCCAGACTTCAGACATCACCACCATCGTGGCTTTTGCCCTCAACACATGCATTTTCCGGGCTTGCAACAATACTTATAAACAAATCCGAGGGGCCGGGATTGGATCCCAGCTCTCTCCAGCCCTATGCAATGTCGCCATCACCCTCATTGAGCATTCCTGGCACCAGATCCATTCAACACACAGACCTCCACTTCACTTACTATCGATATGTCGACAACCGCTTCATTGTCCACAACGAACACTTCCTCCAACACCCAGCCATTCAAACCCTCATCCACCACAACTTTTTTGGAGACCCAGTGGAACTCGAACCAGTGGAGGATTTTCATCTCCTCGGTTTCAACATCGACCTCCCACAACGCACCATCACCTACATGCAACCTTCCCAACCCTGGAAAATCCGGGATTCCACAACCGCCGGGAGCCAGCGCTTGGCTCTATCAGGCCTC
>CAXAMN010023630.1:0-15955 GCA_963970005.1 Durusdinium trenchii
CCCCCCTGAGCACCTGACTTCGAAATAGCCGCCGCGATCGGCCCACTCGAGTCCAGGGAGTTCTCTCCTGGGGAAAGAGCACCACGTGAACCGTGGCCGAGAAATTGGCAGCACGTCCGAAGGATTAAGCTTCCAAGGCTTTACTCCTATAAGTTCAGTGATCTGGTCTCGCGCCGAAACGTCCATCGACGCGACATTCTCAAAGATGAAGTTTACTTCAGTTTTGAAAGGGAAGATCGTCTTGACTTCTCGGAGCACTCGAAGAGCTTCATGGATCAGCGATGAATGTCCCAGCACAGGCTAAGCGGACTTATAGCTCATCCTAACCACATGGCCACATAGATCGTCTATGTGTATCTGTTTGATTAGATGCCTCAAGCCCAAGAAAAGCACCAGCAGTTGGAGTTCACCAACAAGTGCCAAGCCTTTGCCAGACAATGCTGCGTTGAAACACGTGAGCCTTTTCTATATGTGCGATGCGTGCATCGCGAAACGCACGCATCGCAATGCACACAAAAAAAGTTCTGGGCTCAAGGAAAAGAGAATTCAAGAAGAAAACTGTTCTTCTAGCTCCTTCTTGGGGTGTTGCCATAATCCAACATCCTTTTCCACGTGTTTTTTCCATGTTAGAAAGGCTTGCGGGAAGCTTGTTCAAAAAAGTGTTGTTTTATGTCAGGACTTGTACGGTCTTTTGTTGGGCAAGCTCTTACATTTGCCCGCTTCACTGCCGTGATCAAGCTTGCGCCTAGAGGGGGAGCTCGTTGTGAGGGGCAATCGTTTTAAGCAAAGAAAACACAACAGAACCACGATACAAGTCGGCGCCCCTATTCCACCACTGGAAAAGATTAGCGAATCTTGTGGATACTTTTTGGATCTTTTTGGGAAGAGCGGATGGTTGGCCTCGCTCTGATGCGTGCCGTGCTCAGCCGGTACCGCAAATTTGGGCAGCGCAATTCCAGGTGAGCTTTTTTTTTATAGAGCTTTAGGCTCAACAACCCGGGCTAGGGGAATGGCGCGGGGGTACTTTCAGAAACCATGCCGGAAAGCGTACGGTGAGGGCAAACAGGCTCTACAGAGAAAGCGCCGCCTTGAACTGGCCGGCGCTCTCAGTTCTCAAATTTTGGACGCCTTGGATTTGGAAGCGGTTGAGTCTACGGGGGCAATCTTCACAAGGCGAGTTGATTTGAGGAAGCGTCGGAACAAGAGATTCTTATTTCTCCAACACTTGAAAGGAAGGATATTCACCGAAAAGGTATGCATTGCTGCTGTTCGGGGAGTGATCGATGGACTTCCTTTCCAGTTGGCCCGAGACCCTAGAAGCACGATGGACGACCTTGTAAAGGCTCAAGCTAAGAGGTTGAAGCTGCTTGCGCGAAAAAGCAAGCGTCAGCAGCCCCGCAAAAAACACATGGATGAAGATGAGACGCTGCCATATGACTTTTGGCCGATACAGTCTTATTGCGCTCAAGTTTTCAATTTGCCCCGGAAATATTCAACCATTTGGGTCAATGGCCACTACAATCAAACGTTGTTGAAAACTTGAGCATTCCGAAAACCCTTGTGCTTCCAAATTCAAGTGTACAGCCTAAAGGCATGAGCACCATCTTTGTAAACACTTATGTGGAGGTTTGTGACCAACCTTCTCGAATGACCGTGATCTGAGGAAATTCCCCAGGACTTGCTGGACACGCAGCCCTATGGATCTCACGAGGAACCTTGGACGTGTATGTACACATTTGGTGGTTTTAAGATGAACGCAGTGATTCCTCGTGATTCCTCTCATCCATCAGTAGCGCAAGCTTTTGTTGCGCAATCCCGGCCAAGGACGGTTTGGCAGCAGCGCACCACAGCAGCGACCATGCCGAGGTCAGATCTGCCTTGCATTGATCGATGCTCGCGCGTGGTAGGGGCGCCTTGCATTTCTCGGACCCGAACTATAAAGATTAACACCGCCTGTCAAACAGTGGAAATACGGGATGTGCACGCATTCATGAGTGCCCGCGTCAAGACTATTCAATGCAAAGTTCAAAATATACACGATATATATTCTTACAGATGCATATATACACGCATTAATTTTGAAAGCTCTGGTGGGACACACAGTTCATGCGTGCTATCCCGTTTGGAGAACTGTGCAGGATCTGGGCACCCAGTGCGATTCCACAAGCATCGATGACGAGGCAAGATCTCGAGACCTTGATTTTTCTTTGTGGCATATACTGTAGGGTTCAAGTTCCAGTCTTCGGCCTATCAGATTTCAATCCTGCCATCTGCTTGAAAGGATGGCTGCTCTGTGGCATCTTCCTGGAAAGACTACGAGGTCTTTGGCGGTGACCTGTTGGCCCTATTTCAGTGATCGCTCAATTTGTCAAACTCGGACAGGATTTTCCGGCTGAAGATTGGTGGTGCTGGGATTTGTTGCAGGACTTCAATGGTTAGGATGTTTGAGGCATGCTGGCGACCTGTTCTGCAAATTACCTGGCTGGCCTTGGATATTTTAGCTTGATGGTTGCCCGGCCAGGAATTTGATAATTGGGAGCGCGACTATGCTGATTGCTCAGAGATGTCATGGTTGCACCTAACTCCGGGTTGGCGTATACCCTTCATCTGAACTGTTTAGTGCGCCCAGGAGGCCTGGTGGAATGAAAGCGGATGGTGTCAGGATTTGTTGGAGGACATCGTCAGCTCATTGTTCCACAGTGCGGTTGGCCCACGGTCTTCCTGGCCAGGAATTGGAATATGAAGAGGCTTGGCGTGATGATGCCATGTCCTCATGAGAACTCAGTCGCAACGGTTGCACTGTTCCAGATTGAGCTGGATGCGGTCGTGCTGTTTTTCTTCACCCTAAGTTTGCTGAAGCGTTGAACTTTGGCGCGTCGAGGTTGAAGAAAACCAGTCAAGTTCTGGACAATGTGGCGACCTCGAGCACCATCAGGCTGGCCGAGGTAGTTTTAAAGAACTCTTTTTTTGGTTGGCGAATACTGGTGAGATTCGTTTTTTCCCAGATTGCAGTTCCTGGCATTTGCTGCAGGAACCGGAGACGGTTGGCAATCGTCCCCGGCAAAGACCCGAAGCTGTGCGTGCCTCATTGTTCTCAAGTCTTGCTTATAGACTTATAGATCTTATATAGTCCCTGCCAACTTGTGGAGTGACGTGTCCAAGATTGAGCCAGGTTATCCAATGTGTTGAGGAGGTCAACCTTCAGGAGGCTGGGCTTCAGTGGACGACGAGTGATTGGGCCAGGGTCATTAACTGTTTCTTTTGTGATGTGGGCAGGAGTTGGCTGACTCCCACCCGGAGGCGACCGACATAGCACTTTTTCTCCTCACACCTCACCCTGGGGACAGAAGGCTACCTACAAAGGAAAATGTCAAGGAGACATTCTTGCAAGTAGGGGGCTACGCAATCTGCACGCTGGTGTGTTTCAGTGTGCTTTCTTGGAAATGGTGCAGGAGTTGATCGAGAATATCAAAAGTGTTTGCTCAACTATGAAGACAGTCGATGAACTTCAGCTGCCTTCATCTCCTCCATCTGTGAATTTGGATTGCCCAACAGAGGTCCTGCGTTAGTGGTTCTTCCATTTCAGTGGGTAATAGCGCGGGGCGGCGAAACCTTGCGGCGCGCGTTTGGCCAGGCGAGCGTGCCAAAGGAGGCGCTGGATCATCCAGGTTCCCAACTGTTGCTTGCAAACTGATTCACGCTGATCGTCATTACTTGGGACTGTTGTCGCTTCACTTTGATGGAGTTGCAGGTGGCGAGGCATGGGACTTGGAAGGTTGGCTCGCAGAGTTTGCGGGGGAGGCCTTCACTTCCTCTCCGGAATCAGACCAGCCACGCCTTTCCAGGAAAGTGAGTTTTGCTACCCCCGAAGCGAAACTGCTGAAAATCCCTGCAGAGCATACTCCACCACCTTTACCACGGCCGACTGCCAAAGCACAACTAGTCGCTGCCAAAAGGATGCAGGCTGAGTTGAAAAAAAAAATCTGGCAAGACGGGTGAGAACGATCTCGATGGTGACTGTGAGAAAGTTGCCAAAACACCGAAAACAAAAGTTGGCAAAGGGAAGGCTGCCAAACAAAACAGCAAGAAAAAGAGAAAGGCCCAGAACGGGCCAGTCCAGAGCACTTTCCACCGATTCATGGCCGCCCAAAAGGAGGCTGGAGTCAAACACCCGAAGGCTTTAAAGCTGTGGAAGGTGTCGGAAGAGCGGCAGGCTTTGATCTCGACCATGAGTCCAGCCGAACGCAAAAGGCGTCGGTTTGACTAAGTTTGTTTTTGGAAACTGGTTTGGGGCCCGTTCCAGTCATGCTGACGACTGATGACATAGCGCTACACTGCTGATGTATATAAAGCCTGGTGCCATTGTTGGTTTCATTCCAAACCTATCTGCCCATGACTCTACGGCAAGCTCGAGGGGTGTGGCAGTAGGGGTATAGTGCTGCCAGCTTTGCCAAAAAGACGTGTGACTCATATACATTGTGCAATATTGACGACTTGGCCGACCTCGACTTTTGAGTTTTCTGCTTTGCTAAATGGCCCTGAAAAGCTGTCTGGGCTGGGCAGTTTGATGTGCAAAACAAATACGCGCAGAATCCTGAGGTGCTCAGCATGTGAGCTTGGTCCCGTCAGAATCAAGGCCTGCTTGATCAATCCCCCTTGTAGAGGTCAAGAGCGCATAAATGTTTTTGTGGCCCGCATGGTCGTCAACGGCGATCAATTTGCTTTTTTTTAGGTGACAGGGCAGAAATTCACTGCTACCCAACCATGAACAGAGGTCTGCGGTTGATTGCCCTTTGTCGCCTATTGGCAGGCCCTTGTCAAGCTGAAATGGGCGATCGTGGAGGGCCGGATGACACTGATCAAGGCGCGCCCATTCCGTCATTCTTCTTGGTGGGCACTTTCGCGAGAGTTCAAAGGGTTTGATTGGAAGCCTCCATGTCGTGCCCGCAGCCGTGTTGCTGAACTGTTCACGATTCACGTCCCTTTTTTTGGCGCCTGGCTGTACCATGAAGTACAGTCATTTGGCATGCCTCCTGGTGGGGCTCATGGCAAGCTTTGGACGAGTCAGGGAGGACCACCTGACTGATTTTCAGGAAGACTGCGCAGGCAAGGCCCTGCTGAGTTCTGGAGTGTCACTTTGGGGCCTTCGCTGTCAACGGCGGGATGCCTCTCGTCTAAAGTCAAAGGTAGTATACACTGCGCAATGTCTTCAGTAAACAAAGCAAACCAGCTTGCAACTTGCAAGGGGCATTTGGTTTCAGTGTCCGTGCGCCGAGATCTGCATTCACCCTGGCCATAATCTTCTCTTTGGGCTTGGATTCCTTACTACACTCCAGGCAGCGCCTTGTCCACACTGAAGGTCGTCGAATCAACAATCAGTTACCCTCCCCTATAGGCTTTGGAAATTCTTCTAACGGACCTTGTTTTGCCCGACCGTGCTGTGGTGCTGAGTTGAGAACGCTACGGCACACTGGGCTGTGGTGGTGTGCTCCGCCATGCAGCACATGGGTATTTCTTTCCCGCGGCTCCACCAAGCGATCACGGTTCAAGCCGTGCGGAGGATTGTACTTGGTGGACGGTTTTCTTGTTGTCAGTGAAATCTGTGCACTGTGTTTTGAGGACGAAAGGGGAAATATAAGAAGGTCAAGCGTGCAAACAGGCTAGTGCGTCGTATGCTGTATCTGACCCTCAGCCCAAACTTGTTTCCTGTCAACCCGTCATGCGCGTTGCAAAAAGGAACGCGCAATGTTGGGACAAAGAACTTTTAAGGATGGAGTACTGCCACAAGCGTGGCCTGGCTTATTGCATTGAGAACCCTACCAGCTCCCTCCTTTGGAATTACAAGCCGATGGAGGCTTGGTTTGTGTTTGTGTGTGTGCACAGCTGTTTCCAGTCACAGCAACACACATGAAAGCTTATACATACATATATATATATATGTATATGTGTTTATGTGTTACATGCTTTTTCTGGGTGCCAGAAAGCACTTCGACGTCATCGTGCAGTTCAGCTCAGTGTGCCTTTAGGTGCATATGGAGCAGCCACAGAGTACTTTAGCTGAGAGCAACGAGGTCTGATTTTTTAAACATGTGGATCACCAAACCGTTTTGGGCTCGTCCGGACCCCAAACCTGACCCCCGCAAACCAAGTCCTAAAGCTGAAAGTTACAAGGGTTTTCAATGGAGTTGTGGGGGTCAGAACTTACAAGGGCTGCTCCAAGTTCAAAGTTGTTGATTGCGCCACTCAGCGTGACTGACGTGAGGAAGCGAGTGACGCTCTATACAAATTGTGAGTGGCTTCACCCATTGGGTGTGAAGATGGACATGCTGCAAAGGCTGGGACTCACAACATGCCAGATGAGTTTTGCAATTACATGGAAACCAACTTCACCCTGCTGAGTGAAAAGATAAACCCAGAGAGGTCAAAAGGACATATACAAACAACCCCTCTTCTTCAACAAACGGGAGGTTGACTCAGGTTGACCCATGTAAGCCAACAGACCCTAAAAGATAGTTTTTCGAGTTTGCCTTTTTGGGCGCCAAAAGGCTTGCAAACGACAGTAGAAGGCAACCCCAAAAAAGACCTTTTAGGGTTTGTTCGTTTGGTATCTTGAAGCTCCTGGAGCGCCTCTCCTTTCCACGCGTGTCCCAGGGATCGATTGGCGAGATTGAAAAGCACATTGGATATAGAGATGGTCCGCCGCTATACGAACCGAGCCGGGGAAGCAAAATTGGTGGAGCCCTCGAAACGATATTGCTCTTCCATCTTTCAAACTCATGTCTTCCACTTCTGGATCCTCAGGCTGGGCCCGAAAAAAGATACCCCCAAGTTAGGTGCCCCCCATTTAACCTTTCAATTTTTCTGCTTGACTTGGGGGGTCTATTTTCGGGGCCACTCCAAATTGAACATCAATAGTTGGTGACTCGATGCTTTGAATCTCTCCAAGGTGGGAGGGAAGCACCTCAAAGCGTCAAGTGAGTACCCCATTGGTCTTGGGTTGAAGGCGGGGCTCAAGAATCCCAACCAACTGCGAGACGACCGCCCAGAGTTCAAATCGAGATGCACACCAGGTTGGCCAGTTGATGAACCAGCGCATGCAGCTTGCCAAGATCGATCTGCCTCTCCGTGGCTGGACGCGGGCGGTCAACGTTCGCAACCCACCCTCGATGCCAGAAATTCATAAACATGTGTCACAATCTTCCACCGAGCTGCTATATAAATCAACTTTCTAGAGTGGGTCTATGTGGGGAGCTCGTTGCAAATAGCATATGCTATATCCGCGCTCTCTGTCTAGGGGGGGGTTGGTTTCTTTTGAAGGGATCCTTATTTATGACCAATGGCCCCATGGGAAGCGGTTACTGGCCAGATTTCCAAAAGCTGCTGAAGCTTTCCTGTGGGACCAGGCCAAGAGGAAAATTGCCAGTTTCAATCTTGATGTCGACCGATTGGTGGTCAAATGCTCGGGGCTGCGTTCGTGCCAAGGAAAGATCGCAAGGAGTCCAACAAATCTGACTCTGACTCGGAAAACGAAAAGGTTTCACTTCATGATGACTCGGCAGATGACCAGTCCGACTCGGGGCTAGAGGGCATCCTAGGGTAACTCACCACCAGTGCACATGATCGTGCCTCAAAAAAGAACCGTCTTAACTGAAAGAGTTATGTGTGCGAGCCTTCATCCTTTATGGCACTAGTAGACACTACATATCAAGCCCTGCCACGAGCTGTTTTGGCTTCATTTGGGGTTGGACCTATCCTCCTTAGAGGCGCTGCTTGGCTGTATAGAGAGGAACCTAACCAGATTGGTGGTCAAAGCAATCTCCATTTCCGAACCTCACTTCCTGAAGCCTCATGAATTTCAGAACATGAATTTCATGAATTTTCATGAAATTTCATGAAATTCATGAAATTTCATGAAATTCATGAAATTTCATGAAATTCATGAAGCCAAACGACCATTGTTCTAAGATATCAGGCTTTTTGAGTGAGTGTAGAAAATACCGTCTCCGTGAAATTTCGTGAAATACCGTGAAGATGAACACATAGATCGTCTATATGCATTGGTATTCGTGAAGATCCGTGAAATTCACAAACGCCCACTTGAAACTAAGTTGATAGCAAAATATGTCGTGTCTGGGCAGCATTTCTGAAACAAATTGACCTTCCCTGCCCAAACTTGCATTTTCTCGTTTGTAAGGAGTCCTGGAGAAGCGCCCATCACCCCTCGAAAGTCGATCCTTCGCCGGTGCACAAGCAAAACACCAGAATCTTCAGCCAAGTTGAGTGGGGGTCTGCATGACCTGTATGAGCAGACCAAGCATATGTCCAGAGACGAGGTCCGAGACTTTCTTGCATCGCGCCGAGCGCGACCAGATGTGGTCGAGAGTTCAGGTTGGCTCGCTCCGTTGAACTCTCTAAAGCTGCCAAATGACGTCGAGGCTGAGCAACTCAAGAACAAGAAGCAGAAGGCAAAGAGCAAGAGTAAGAAGACGGAAGAAAAGGAAGAAGAGGTAGAAGAACAGCCAAAGAAAGCCAGAAAGGTTCATCAAGAGGCAGAAGAGCAGGCAGAGGTTGAGAAAAGAAATGGCAAGAGTAAGAAGAAGGCAGACAAAGAAGAAGAAGAAGCAGAAGAAGAAGAAGAAGAACCCAAGAAGGTGAAGAAGGGTCGACAAGGCGCAGAAGAGAAGGTAGGTAGCGAGAAGAAAAAACGCAAGAGTGATAAGGCGGCAGAAGAAGAGCCAGAGGCAGAACAACCAAAGAAAGCCAAGAGGGTTCGAGCAGAGGCAGAAAAGAAGGCAGAGAAGAAGAAGGGCAAGAGCAAAAAGGAGACAGAAGAAGAGGAAGCAGCAGAAGAAGAGACAAAGAAATCCAAGAAGGTGGAAGAAGAAGGCAAGGCTACAGGTAAAGCAAAGAAGGCTAAGAAGACCGAAGAAGAGGCGCCGCAGCACAAGAGCAGGAAGGAGAAGGGCAAAAATCAATGTCCTTCAGCTTCGTCGTTCGCAGCCAACGAGGACAACCAGCAGCAACTGCTAGACATGTTGCAGAACCATTTGACAGATCTCCCACCGGAGATCAGACGATGGATGAAGAGCCAGCCAGAAGAGCCAGCCAAAGCCAGCAAAAGTGATCCAGGTCAGCTTCGTTTGCATGACCTACCTGCTGTAAAGTTTGTTCCAAAGTTTGGAGGGCTGCCATATAACCAGCCAGGAGAGCCCCAGCACAATGGTGGAGGCGCAATGTTTCCCTATACTACTATTTTGGAGGGGTGACCCTGGGTGTGCGCAGGTCAGCCAAGTGGTTCAAACTTGTCTGGATCTTAAAGGGTTGTACAGCCCTCATGAGAAAGTGGCCTGGGAACCCCTTTTTTGATAGAAAAAAGGGCCTTCCAGGCCACCTCCTACAATGTGAGAAAACGTACCCTTTGGTGCTGCAGGCGTCGATCTGATACATCAGCTACCGTGTCCTGCGCCCGTTTATGGCATGCTTAGATATTCTGTATTCAGAAACGTTCCCACCCATTCTTTGCCAGGAGAACGGTGTCGGCGTGGTAAAGGTCACCGGCCTTGCCGTGAAAGATGCGTCGGGCAAGCTCAAGAGGGTCCACGGCTTGCAGCGTCTCGATTCCTTAGCTCGATGGAGCAATCTTGACTCAAGGTCAAGAACCTGTCTGACGAGCAAAAAGCGGCCATTGCCGAGTGCACCCAGGCTTCAGACTTGGATGTCAAGGTGGGGGTCTCAAAAATTGAAAGCCATGACCCTGGTGTTTCTCAGTTCCACAGGATTCCAAGAGACCTCTGAAAGACAATTCTTGGTGGTGTCTATTTCTTTCTTTACAGCGTTTGACAAGGGGGACAAAAGGGACACCGCCAAAATTGCCTTAAGGTCTGTTGGCTAGCGCTGGTATTTTAGTAGAATTGGGGTTGTTTCCAGGAACGGAGGTGCCTTTACGGCGCGCTTGACCGTCGGTTCCAACAGCAAGGCCCAATGAAGGTTTTCTTGCTTCCAAATAGCTCTGGATTTGCCTGGTCCCAGACATCCCGCCGGCGCTCCTGCAGAAGTACCACGAAGCTGCCGGGAGTCATTCCAAGAAGATTCTTGGCCAAATCTTGTGTGACACACTATCGACTTGCGACTTGCTCCATGATTAAACTTGTGCCCGGACATGCTTCTTGAGGTTCGAGCTTCTGAAAGAGTTCCTACTCAGCGATGAACTGCAACCTGGCTGAAGCCACTGTATGACTGTGTGAACACCGAAAACATTGCATCCCTTCCCACAAAAACAATGGCGTGATCTCCTCGTTCCAGGAACAGCATGGATATGACCGTTTACGTGGATAAGAGCCTTGGATCTTGGAAGTCGCGCGGTCTGATCTGGTTTTGAGACCTTGCTACCAGCAAGGACTGATATCGAAAAGAACCACGAGGTGTTCGAAGAGGTGACTCTTATGGATCTCACAGCTCGCTATGAGGGAACGGAAGCTGGGAGGACCGGGGCTCCATCATTGTTTTAGGTTGTTTCTTTTGGGGCGTCGCTCCAGGCAATTCTTGGCAGACCTGCAGAAAAGCCAAAAAGGTAAGCCAAACCCCATGAAAGGAGCGCTGGCCTTATGGGTAGTTTCAGGGTTCTGCGCCGGTAGTTGGCTGACAATGGCCAACGGTCAACAACTTGCGCCAACTGAGTTGTCCAAGCTCGATGACTACAAACTCTACAAGGTTTTCAAGAACCGTGAGCACCGGAGCTACTTGATTGCGTTTGCATGTCTCAAACAAAGTCATAGACAATAGAGGGGTGGTTGAGCGTGCTTGGTGCAGGTGGCACACAAAGCAAGGCCGGTACCCGTATCCAGGGCCAAGCTTCCTTCCAAGTGGAGGATGATGCCACCAAAAAAGCAGTGGGCGCCACGCTGGATGCCATGAAGCCTTTGCTTAGGAACTCCAAGGGCGCAGAGAAAACGCCAAAAAGGAAAGGTCAGGACGAGAACAACAACAACAACAACAACGGCCAGTCAAAGGAGAAATCGGAGGCCTATATCAGAACCCATTTTTCATATCTAAATACTGTGTAGATATAAGACTCACAATTCTGCCAGGAAGATTTGCTAAAAGAAGAAGTGCAAAAGGATCTCAAAGCGTTCTGATCTAAGTGGCTTGCTCTAATCTAGTTGAATCAGTCTTTAGTTTTCTAAGGCTGACAAATCTCGCCGCCAAGACACGGACCACCAGCCAAGACGTGCGCCAAATCAAAGGCCACGAGGATCCTTAGATAGCGCGGTGTTTTGCCATGTTACATCAACGGCTGCTCAACCTGGTCTTTTTGGCTTGAGGAAATGTCAAAGAACCTGTTGAACAAGTTCAACTGGTGCAAAAAGCTCACTGACAAGTTCTTAACCCAGTGAGATCCTTTTGATTTCTTAACAACACAAATGCAAGCGCGCGAGGCTGGAGACCGAGCTTGCTGAGGGTGCGAAACACAAAGCCGTGAAGCAGCTGATTGACAAGAACCGGCCCAAATTGGAGGCCTATTTCTCATATGTTGTTTGCTACTTACAGCGCAAAGGAATCCCGGTCTTCCATGTTCAGCCCGGAGACGGACCCCGGGTCCCTAATCCATTGATTGCCATCCCAGGATCTTGAAGCTTTGGTGGACAGCGCGAAGGCCGTCGTGAGGTCCTTCAAATCAAGTCTTTCTCTCAGAGCTCTGATTGGCAGGGTTTTTTTTTGTAATGCGCCGATGCATTTAGGGGAGAAGAAGCTACAGAAGGAGAAGGAAAAGGCTGAGAACAAGGCACCATCCCGAAACAGAACAATCCCAAATGCAAAGAGCTAATCTGAGGTGAAACTTACTTGCCAATTCTTTTTTGGACAGGGAAGTGCGAAGTGAGTGACCGCTATACTGATCTTGCTGATCACCAACCTCTTCGTCGAAGAATGGAAGGGGCCATTGTGGGTGCAAAGCACTACCCCTGAAAATCAAGTAGTGCTGTGTGTGTGCATCGCCGGGCGGTGACACATCTTTTGAACGCAGCTTGGGAACCAAGCGTGGGGAAAATAGGTTGTTAGGTGTGACTTGCCTTTTGTCTCGGTCGCCCGCGCTCTTCAGTCCAGTCCTCCATAATCTGTGCAGCGCCATCGGCAGGGCAGCAGAGAAAGCGCAAGCAATCCTGGGCGGCCGTCTCGGAGATTGCGAAAGACTTTGTGGATATGGTGATGAGAGGGGAGGCGTGGGCGCAATGTATGGGGTCCGGTTTTGGAATCTTCTTCGGGTAACATCGGTCACATCACTCACAGCAAGAAAACGTGCACATTTTGGGTCCTAAGACTTTTTTTAAAAAGGGTGGACCCAAATACAGTTCCAACACTCAACCTCCAAATTGACTACTGCTTGCGCAGGCTTCTATGACTCGGCTTCGGGACCATATTGCGAGATTATCAAAGCTGCCTGAATACCTGATACCGTGACTCAGCAACATCATGCAACATCACCGTGCTTCTACCCACCGCTTGTAGCAAGTCCTTTGGGTGAGGGTTTGGTGAATTGCAAACACGTTTAGATTTTGCGAGGCCATCCATTCACAAGTTGATGGAGATGCTGGACAGCAAGGGCGGCTGGGCAACCTCAGAAACCTTCGCCAAATGGGCTGCCAAGCAACGGTGGAGGCAATGCCTTCCAGAGGTGTTTTTGTTCCTTGTCGCGCAGGGTGTTTTTGTAGAATTGGGGAACCCAAACTATCTGCACTGCCCTGTGGCCTGCAAATATAAGGCTGAATCTCCCCAACGTTGCTTGGCTGATCGGGTGGGACGATTGATGAGTGTTGAACTCAAGGTCTTCTTGACAATTCACCCGCCACCCAAGGAAAGAGTGACGGAGCATTCACGTATGGAATCTGTGAAGCTGGGGCTCTTGCTTCCGCACGAAATTTTCTCATCTTTATACCATTACGAGTCAGGAGTTCTTTTCCATTCTTTGATGACTGGTACCCCTTCCGAGACTCAGCAGCATGCCAAACAAATTGAACCGCAACAAACTGCTTTTGCAACCTCGGTTCCAGTCCATGGAGGAATTGTCTACGTACTGGCAGAACAACAGAGATCTTGCAGACATTCTTTGTCGGCGGTGGGGTGAGGCCAAGAATAATCAAAACAGCCGTGGGTTCCAAACAACTTGGAGGGGTGAAACATGCCTGGTCAGGCTTCTTCAGATCTAGTTGGCCGAGCTGTTCCGCTACGTCTGTATGGTGACGGTGCAGAAGTGATGAGCAGCCTGGCTAGAAGCAACCCCATGCCCCCTCAAGATCTCAGCCTTTGAGGGTCACTCATTCTCTTTTCCGAATTTCAATGTGACTACAAAGAAATCTGATGGGAACTTGGAGGTTTGCAGCACTTTGAGATCATCTCCATGATATGCCCGTGCTCAACCTCTTCGAATTCCAAATTCAGCCGGATAGTGTCCCTTTGATGCATGCGAGACTCGATCGGCCGGTCCTCTGCTGGATGTAGAGCTCGCCTAGGCTGTCGGTGAGGAACCCGCTCTATTCTGCCAAGGCTGGTGTCTGGTGTTGCCACTTTACCCAAAGATCAATTTTCGATTCGGGCATCCAGCGTCGCCTAAAGGTTGCAAAAGAGACCATCCTCAAGTGGATCGTGTGGAGCTTCAACGCAATGTGTGGCTCCCTTGCAATAGTACTTTAGCTGTGTTTTCTCACATGTCTTTCTATGTGCTTGGAACCGGGAAAGACTCTCACCGCGGAAAGGCTTTGGGACCTGGCCATGCGAAGACCCTGATGGCCGACCTTTCAGCCCTGACCATTACCCCAAATGGTTTCAGCTTCAAGGGCAACTTCTTGCAGGCGGATGGCGGGGCATCCTGGACGGAATCCAGGGCGATCAAGCATGGCTGCATGAAGTCTTTGCTTTGCAGCGACCCATGGCTCTTAAGTGCATGGATAGCGCAGTGCAATAAAGTGGTTGTGTTTTAGGATCTTGGCACGAAACCCTGAACTTTTTTGAGGATCTTGGCACGCGAAGCGCAAGTACATGTGTCCATATTGCTCGGCTGTAGCCTATCTAGATGAAGGGGAGGATGAGACCCTCTTGTACACGGCTTTTGGACCCGAAGCCGCGCACCGAAGAACGCTTCTCATTTGCGTTTCACATGCGCACTTAAATTTGCAAAGTTGAGAAAACATGGTCTGCCCACATGAGGCTGCTCAGTGGAAGGGATGAATTTGTAGCCATCCATGGGGAAAGTCCGTTGACAAGACTGGAAGGCTTTAATCCCTGGCGAACCTTGGCTGGCCTATAGGCCCTACAAGAGTCACCCAAAAAAGGCTAAGTGAAAGCAATCCTTTTGTCATCAAAGACACTGAGGGATCTATTGTGATTTGCTCCACATTGTGGACCTCCAAATTGCCCCAGACGTGGTCTGGTCAAGTCTACTCGAACTCCAACAAGAGGGGCACAACCTCAACACTCTGTGGAACAACTATGCCAACTGGTGTTCTACCACAGGCGCCCCAAAGCTTCACTGCAACTCGAAAAATTGGACACACACACATTTATATATATATATATTAAATATGGTTCTTCGGGTCCCCTTTGGAGGCGTGCCGCATGCATCAAGGGCTTCACACAAACTATTCTCCAAGAAAATGTTGCGACCATCGACTACGAGCTACACGCACATCTCGCAGAAGGTCTTGAAGGGTGTTGCAGCCCGCTTTGTGATTTATTGGTTGTGCCCCTTGCTGCATAGCGTGGCTCTTGCGGATGGCGGTGCTTATGCTGTGCGCCTCGTCAACTGAAACTCTGTGCGTTAACTTGCTGGGGCGCGTGCCACTCTTACAGCTCTAGCCTAACCTGTCTGGGTGAGCAAAAACTTTTGCGAAATAAGGCACCGAGCAAATGTTGCGATGTCCTTAGCGAACATTTACACAATCGTGGCTGAATGTGGGAAATTTCCATCTCTCTACGAACAGCTCCGGTTGATGCAGCAGTATTTGGCTTTCCGCTCAAGCTACAATTGCAGCTTGGCTTGACCTAAAAATTACCACACGCAACCACCGAACCAACAAAACATGTGAACACTTGCTGAGACCTAGCGTCGACGTGCTTGCAACAAGCTGCGCTTCTGTGGCCCATCTACCCCAAAATCCACGCCAGCGAACATTTGTGCCTTGGTAATTTGAAACATTCGCAACTGTGGTGGAACAATGTCGACCTTGAAAAACAAGAGCTGAGGTTTATCGACATGTCTTGGATCAACCCCCGGTATATTTCCTGCACCCTGGACGAAGATATCGTCGGAAAGGTTAAGAGACTTGTCTCCTAGTAGCTTAATTTGTTTCTCTTGGAATTGGTGGTGGCTTTGCCACCTGTTTGCCTGTTTGCCCCGCTGTGCCTGAGGAAAATTTGTGCCAGCTGTCATCCTATGACACTGGGCCTGAGGGCCATGGAACAGTATGCCATAATGGCATGCTTGCTGTGGATCGGTGGTGACGTTTTGTTGGAGTGAAAAGGCGCTGGCTGAGCACCGCAAAAACTGGCAAGTGCTCGAGGTCTAGGTCCTAACCGGGAAGAATGTTTTCGAAGGGGCACGCGGATTGATTTGTGTTTTTTTTCGTGTGTGTGTGTGCATGTCGACCTTTACACCTATTTTTGCCTCGGCTTGAGTCTAGTTTAAGCTTTTGTGTGTGTTTGTGCGTCAAATTTCCCCTGGCTCAAGTCTTGCTCAAGCCAAGTTGGCGCAGCTTGTTTATGCAGGAGTGTAGGCCCTATAGAGCCAACTTCGTCTATATGGTCTGTTGACGTAAAGATCGTCTTTGAGGCTCCTCAGCCTCTGCTGGTCGTCCTCCTAAGTTTGTCCGATTATACTTAGCAGCAGACAAGTCTACACAAGGGAAACCCGACCAGATGTCCACCCGCGAGATCCCCGAATACCGAATGGCGAGCTTTCGAATGA
>CAXAMN010023631.1:0-15953 GCA_963970005.1 Durusdinium trenchii
TCTGCTGGCCCAAAGAGCAAACATCAGTTGCGTCCTACATAGAAAAAATTAAGAGCGCTGCGCCTGCTACGAAATCAGCTTCGCCATCATGGCATCAGACATGATTTCCAGATCTAATCACCTGGTGGGATCTTGGTTTCAACATACCGGCCGGTGGGCTCAGCTAAAGAGGACCGTGGCTGCAACACAAAGTTTAAAGATGCTATGTTCCTGGTTTTCATTTTGAAACTTCCTCGAAATTTCCTTCACCAGCATATCTTAAACTATAATATTCAATATGTTTTATTCCAACCACTGTTTGCTGTCTGTGTTCGAACGTTTAGTCGTAAACACTCACACCGACACCAATTGAACCCTTCCTTTAAGAAATCAACTCGCACTGTGAGTTCATTCAGTCTGGGCTTTGCACATCGAAAAGATTGCAAAGAACTGTCCGGCCGTTTGTCCTTTTTCGCCAACTGTTGCAAAAAAAGCATTGGGCCAGGAAGTCTCTCTTGATCTTCCCAAATGGCTGGGTCCCGCAATTGGTGCAAACGCACAAAAAATTGTATAGTGGTGTTCATCAAGTCCACACCACATAAAGACTACTTGCACCAAAATCCGCTCATTGTCAAATCACTCAAAAATGATCTTGTCCACATCGAAGCCCTTGCCAGATTCTTTGGCCTTCGTGTACGATGGGTAGATCGTCTGCGAGGGGTGGTGCACGATCTTCCTCCAAGTTTTCCCTTTCAAGTTGCCGCTCTGGCGTGTCCATTCGAAGACCTGCCGGACTAGACTGACTAAAGCAAAAGGTTGCGGGCGCGATTCAACATCATAGAAGAGATCACAGAAACAGCAATTCCTAACCTAACAGAATTTGCAGCATTGAACAAAGCTAACCTAACCCACAAACAGAACACTAGCCTCCCAATCACCCGTGGCATCTTTAAAGGATCTCTCGGCGTCGGGGTACCAACCGGCAGCGGAATCAGGACCAGTGGAGGCACTAGGTTCTTTGGCTTGCTCAGGTTTGGAGTGCGCTGGTGCTTCCTTTTTTTTGTTTTTTCTCTGGTGCTTTGCTGACAGCATGAGAAGCAGCAGGCCTTTTCATGCAAGTTTTCAGCATTGCAGCTGGTCGTCTCTTAATTTCTGGCTGTTCTTGCTCTGCAATTTCTTCTCCCGGTTCAATGTCGCTTTCTTGGAAGAGTGTCTGCAAAGAATCGTCCATGAACTGCTCGGGCTGCAAGGGCGCCGAAGTACTGCCTTGGGGGAGTTGCTCCGTGGGAGGGGCAATTTCACCCTCGAAGGACTTTGTGTTCGCAAACTCGTCTGGCAATAGTGCTGGTAGGGAAGGCGAAGGGTTCTGTCTGACATGTTCAGGCGGTGTGTTCAACAAACTATTCGAACTTTGCGTTGAGAAGCCACCACTGTCTGCTTTCAACCTGTCCGTAGTTGAAGGCGAGTAGAGCGCTGCTGAATCTAAAGCACTGTCGCGAGCCCAATGCTGAGCCATTCGGCGCAGCGCCGCGTCACGAATTGCAGCAGCATCGCGGCTCATTTCCATAGCTACGCGAAACCAACAAACACCTTCGACTACTAGTACTAGCGCTACTAGCAGTTGCTGAATATGCGCGGTTGCAGAAAAACATTCAGGGCTCATAGGTCGTCAGCAAAACCCCGGTGCACATTGTGTGAACATAAACTTGTACGCGTTAATGCATGTGCGAATGTAAGAAAGCATGAGGCAATAACAATAAATGAATGAAGGCCTGAATGCAATGCATGAGTGTGTCACACATGCTCTGTCTTTGTTTCTTTCTTCTGATGATTCTCCTTTCTCTCTCCCTTTCTCTCTCTCTCTCTGTCTCTTTTTCTCTCTCTCTCTCTCTCTCTGTCTCGCTCACTCTGGGCAATTGCTTAAATGTGTCACAAACTTTCTGTCTTTGTTTCTTTCTTCTGGTGTCTCTCCTTTAACTTGACTTTCCCTCTCTCTCTCTCTCACTCGTTTTCTCTCACTCGTTCTCTCTCTCTCTCTCTATCTGTCACTCTCTCTGTCTCGCTCCTCGGTTCTGGCAAATGATGGATGAATTATTGAATATTGGCTGACAAGTGATGGGCTCTGGACAGATCGATCGGCTCGAACGAAAAAAAGGATGGATCGATAGTTATTTGGATAGCTTTTTGGGCAAACTCTCAATGCGCCTGACCTCCATGAAGAAAACAACAACATCTCACAATATCAAAACGAGATACGTGTATATAAGCTCCTTCAAAACCACACTGTGTGTGTGTGTGCGAAACTCTCTCTCAAAGCGACAGAAGCACCGTTTCACATAGTTGCCCGATACACAAACACAACAATTGAACAATCAAGCGCTTTCGTTTGTTTCGTCATTTGGGTTTCGCAAGCAAGTCAAGACTGGAAACTAGCCCCAGGGATCTAATTTCCGATCCTTTGCTTTTCAGGACACTTAATTAATGCCAAACAAAACCTTCAAGGCGTTGTAGTCTTGCTCATACGTATCTGGATATTTGCCCGGGCCAAACGGCTCAGGAAACAGGATGGGCCCTGGCTCTCGCGCCACAATCACTGGATGGCCACATTGAAGCGCCGCCCTCACGGATAGGGATATCTCACCAGGGCGGTAAACCAACGGCCACTGCGGGAGGAACAAAGGACCATCTTCCCAAACAGTTTCCAAGTCGATGGGTTCCGCTTCAGATTCAAGGGAATCTGGTCCCCAAACAAACTCACCGATGTGCTCTTTCATGCGGCGCAATTTGGGCGTGCACTTCTTGGATCTTCTCTTCAGCCACAGGCGGTGTTTGGCTCTCCATGGGACAAATCGAGGTTGGCGTGCCATGACCTTTGGTAAGTAGAAATTGGCCAACCTTGCTCCCTTACTCTTAAACTCTTGAACTCAAAACGGTCAAGACAAGCGCAAAGCGTTGAACACAGAATTGGCAAGAAACTGAGCTCGAAGTCTGCTGTGAGGCTACCTAGCTCAAAAAAACAGTGAACTAGGCATCCGATGCGTCTAATGTTTGCTTTCTTTTTTTCAAGCCCCAAGGTCTTGAGTCTTTCGCTCGTACCCCGTCACATGATAGGTGGCTCAAACTCCTTTCCCAACAACTGCTAAACGACACATTGAAATGTCTGCAATCGCAAATATGGGTTCCGGCTATAAGCAAATGCGCTAAGTGCATAGTTACGCTGTGATATGGAAAGAAAGCCACGGCATGTGACACCAGGACTAGGCGATCTCTACCGGCTCCTTGGCCTTGAGGCTAAGAGCCTTGGATGTCAGCACGTATGGTTTTTGAATTTTCAGGCAGGCGTGTACCCGCTCGAACCTCCACCGAAATACGCCTCGCACACACTTGGAGCTGCTAACTGCCGCCACGCTCTGGCTGAAGAAGTTTTTCATCGTGGCAGACTTAGTGGTGTCTGCCATACACTGGTACTGCATCCGATCCTTGAACGTCACCTTGAATGAATCGGGAGAGCTGGAAGTGGAGTCTGTGACGCGAGTGACCTCGGACCTTCTTGACGGATTCCAAGTGCACAAGAAGTTTGTACAGTGTAAGGCATTCAACCTGAGTCGACTCGGCGTTGATGGATGACATGTCCATGAGACACTGTGTGCGGTCTCCCTCTGGCCACACGAGTTCCACTCCGCTCTGGCCATCCGCACAAGCCACATACCTTGAATTTGGCATTTGAAACAAGCCTTTCAAATGTTGGATACAAAACCGAGCGCGCAGTACAAAACGACCACAACATGTAACCCGGTAACTCATCACGAACAATGACGTAAACATAGATCTGGTCCCCAATCTAACCTGTCACCCACTATGTCCCCCCCTTCTTGCGGCATACCTTCGTACATACCAGAACAAAAAGAACAATGATGCCTCCATTGATAACAAGATACTTTCCTGTTCCGTATCCTCCAAGCAAAGTCCACTTGGCAAGAACCCGCTCTTTCTGCGAAATCAAGTACAATTTTCCCGACTTGGTCCGAATGAGCTCAATGCCACTGACCTCTGATTGACAGCGGGACAGGATGGGGTCAACCTCAGCGAGCTTCTGCTCAGAAGAAAAGGTCACAGGTCCAGGTGCATCCTCACCAGAATCTGTAGGACCAGGAGCATCAGGAGTGGCGCCGCCGTCAACATCACCATCATCTGCCACTGGCTGGGGGGGGTTCGCTCCCGAAGCTCCGCCCTGAGAAGAGATCGCATCTTTCAGCATGCGCATGTAGCGGGCATCGTGGTCAGCTTTCAACGTAGCAAACTTCTCGCCAAACTCACTTCCGGCATTTGTCCACTGTCGTACTTGGTCCGGGTGTACAACAATTGTCGTACCTTGGCGAACGCACGCTTTGAGACCCATTGCATCGATTGCGTAGATATACTCTGCTCCGGGGATGCTTTTGATCTCCTGCCAACCAATCAACAAGGGGGAAGCAAGTCAAAACAAGAAGAAAGCTGAAACAACTGACCCACAGCACACTTCATTCATAGTTGTTTGCGCGTTCGAACTCTCTTAATCTTTGACTTTTTAAAATTCTGTCCACAGAACAGGTTTGGCTACCAGTCCTGGTCGCTCAAAGTGATCTCAGTGTCATCGTACCGGCGCCCCTCAACTTCAAGGCGCTTCGAAAGCCACGCGTCCAGCAATTCCCGCGCCACTCGGCGACGAGCATACTCGTTGCCACTTGCTGTGTCCAGCGTGTGGACAGACAAATACCACATATCTGCAAAGCTGAAGCCGAGCTCCCCAGACACACTGCCTTTCGTGCGAAGATTCAGTACCTCAAGCAATTTTGATTCCCACAAAACCCATTCAAGCTCAAAGAAAGAAAGAACAAATGCGAGAAGAAACTAACTTTCTTCGGCGCACGCAGCATTGTGTCTGACATTAAAACAAACACGCTGAAGCCCCAGAAATAGAAAGATGCCCGAAACCAACAAAAATTGGTGACCGCCACAAGAATGCAAGCGAAGCACAGCAAGAGCCAGTTCCTCCACATACCCAGTCCAGTTTACCACCAGCACAGGGCCCTTCAAAGGAGTGTACTTAATCAAGCTCTCCAGGAGGAGCTGTAGCCGAGACGCTCCCTTCTGTGCGCTTTGCTGCTCAGGAGAGGGACGGGACCTCTCTGACAAGCGAAGGTCAGACTCCGGGGAGGCAGACTCTGGCAGGAGGAGGCTTGAAGCTTTGGGCAGCACTGATGTAGGTGCCCCAACAACTCCTTCGTTTGCGGAAACCGGGCGCCCACAGACTGCCAACTCGCTCTGAAGCCACTGGTTGGATTCGATGGTGTCACCGTTGACCACTATGCGTCCACTGCTGAACCTTCGGACATTGCTCCTGCCTTCAACATGTTTTTTCCCTCGTGAGCAAGTCGATCCAACGCGTTTCAACGTGTTGACGAAGCCCGAAGCATGCCTCTAGAATGCCCTTTTCTTCGTCAAAAAGTCCACGCAAACAGCTGTCTCTGGCATGGTCCGGAAGGCACATCAGGGTGCAATTCAAAGCAGGATTCCCAGTGTCGTTCACAATCGACATTGCCTGGGTGAGCGCCTGGACTGCCTTGCCACCCCTAGCGCCGGGGACATTGAAGTCAATGAAGCCAACCGTGGAAACCATATCCAATCCAACTCCACTGTCTTCCGCCTCTAGCAAAAGTTGACTAGGTGGAAAACTGGAAAATTAAAACCGTGTTCAAATCCGGAATCAACAAACACATGGGGAAACAAATGTCAAAGTGGGTTCTGGTTCCACAACCAGTTGCGATCTGAAGCTTGATCTTGCTGATCTCGGATTTTGCAAGCTGCACAGAGTCACATGCCATTACTCGCAAGTACTTGTCCTCCAACAGGGTTTGCCTGGTTTCCCTCAGCCTTACTTGGATTTTTTGCACACATCCAAAAGCTTTGACACCTTTACTATGTACAATGCACCATTCGGTCGAAAACTACTAAAACACCTTTGGATAGGTAGGTGTTCGCAACCGAGTCCTGGTAGTTGGAACAGGCAGATTCAGCAGCCGCAATCAATTTGGAGCGGTGGGCGACTTGCTTCACATGGAGCTTCTGCTTCACCGCGGCGGGGGGCTTTCTGAACGGTCTCCATGAGCGTGTGATCTTGCTCCAAAGCAGTGCAAAAGTATCGGAACTGGGCAGCAACCACTTCCTGCCTTTGAGTCTCAACCAGCTCTGTTTTCTTCCGCTCAGTCTCCTGCAAATCATCTTTCGCTTTGTCCTGGTGTGACAAAAGCATCGACATGGAGAAGGTCTGGGGACGGCGATGTATCAAATGAAGCAAATCTTCATCTCGGCCCAGACCACTTTCCACATCAGAGATCCACTGGCCAAACTCCTCTGGAGTCGTTCTCGACTGAATGTTCCCAGAAATCTGGGAAAACAAAGCGACCAAGTTCCTCATCCGAAGCAACTCTTCCGTTGTCAACCTGTATTTTTTTTTTCAAATGGGTTGGCACCATTCCGGTCACGCGATCGAAAGTCTTCCGCACCCTTGTGAACAGCAACCTCTGGCCCTCTGCGCTCAATGGAAGGGTCCAGTCCAGCGTGATGAACGACTCGTGGGGAAGTGGCTGGGGGGCTGATGGTGTCCATCTCCGGGTCCAAGGGGTCCAATTTCGCCACACTGCCAATGAACATGCCCGGCATGGAGCAAAACCCTTCTCCATAGGGGCCCTGGTTGAAGGGTAGATCGTGTGTGGAACTGATCATCTGACCGAATGCTTCAGGGCTTGTGGATTGAAGCAGGTGCTTGACCGCCTTCCCGGGCAAGGCGAACAAGTTTAGTTCAATATGGGTCAACTAGTACAAAACAACAAAAATTTAGGAACATATAATATACGCATACAAGAATCACTTTGGTTTGATTATTTTCAGCCACCGTCAATCTTGCCTGCTTCTTGCGGTTGTCGAGGGAAATAGGTCCGGCTCCGCCAGATGCTTCGAGAGCAACTACTTCTGGGTGAGAGTTGTACCGCAGCATAGCACTTTCATGTGTTTGCAACTCCATCACTCAGTTGGCGCAAAATGGCGCACCATGCCAGTGAGCTCACTGGTTGTACTCGGGCGTCGATGTTCTGCTTTACGATTCGTGCCACAGCGGAATCAACATCATCTGCATAGCTCCCTGAACTACCCTTCAGGACCGTCCTGATCCGAAGAAGTGAGCTAGCAAAAGCCTGAAGACTTGGACTGTCCCCAAGTTTGCCCTCGTTGTGGCTCAGCTTTGAAGCGATGCACAAGCAGATCCACACGATGAATCCACCAAGGGTCTTCTGGGATCCATCATTGAAGTACAAACTGCCAAGCGCCAGGTTCACCGGCTTCAATGTCCCGCAAGGCAAGCGAAGTGTCACGGTCTCTCCCTGCCATGATTTCAAACAAGCGCGCGCATCCATTACTATTAACTGACTTTCCTCCAAACCAACCCATTCAATTTGGGCTACGGGTTCTTTTCAAGCCCATGATACAATGTGGGCCTGCTTTCACAGCCCGGGAAAAGCAACAGAGTTGTGAAAGAAAAAAGGAGGAGATTGCCTGTCACTGTGTGCCTTGTGTCTCTCAACCTCACCGGGAATGAACTAACATTTTCGATGTATCAACAAGGGCGCGGGAAATGCAGACATCTAGAAAACACTCCAGCACACCTTGAAAAAGGATTTGTTTTTTTCTTGAAAAGCACAAATGAAGCCAAATGAAGCCACGTAACAACACCGGTCTGGTGCTTCTCAAGTACTTGTGGGGCCCGGGAACTTGAAGGACCTGGCTTACGTAATATGGCCCGGGAACTCTTAGGTTCTTTTGGGTCCGGGAACTTGAAGGAATGGGATGTAATTCCTGGAAAGTCAAAATCTATCCATGTTGGCTCATGGCCCAAACACCAAATCATGGAGAGCTACTCGCTGAGTAGCTATCCATGACTAGACATGCACATATGCAAGGGAATTTCCGGGCCCTTGCCCAAAACTTTGGCACGTGAGATCCGGCTCTCCATGACCCCAGGATCATGGAGAGCTACTCGCTGAGTAGCTCTCCATGATTCCATTGAATCTGACCCCCACATCCCGGATAGTCTATGGTAACTTACGCTGCCGCACCTAAAATGCCACAACGTTTAGGGTTTAGGGTTTTCCCGGGCTAAGATTCTTAGTTGAAAATTCTCTTACGCTCGATTCGTGATTTTCCGGAATGATTGGTTTTGGATTTTCTCGGCGTGATTTGTGGTTAGTGTTTTCTTTTCTGATTTTTTCCGGTGTGACTTCCCCTGCCCTGACAATTCCAAAAAGCCAAAAACTTATTTCCCGAAGCCTGCTATTCTTGAAACAGGATCACCTACTACCCAGCGCCAAATGCAAACAGCGTAAAGTCATCACTTCAGAAACCCCGCCTCTCTGAAGCGGCTGGACGCAATCGAATGGGCAAAGTTCACAACCTCGCTCATGGCCACGGATGGCCCACGCCAAAATGCATGATCCGAGTACGACCAAGAGAGCACTGATGTCTGGAAGCTCTCGGATTTCTCAGGTGGCCATACCTCGCGAAGAGCTGGTCAGATGCTGTCGTGAATGTTTCGGGAACGAGGTAACATCACAACAAAAGAAGTCCTGGCAACCTTCTCAAAATAAGGACCCTTCCATTTCAGTGGGCATATAAATGTCTTTGGGCGAGATGCATCGATTTTGCAAAACTGCTGCAAAAAACTCAGCATCATCTTGGACATCAAGAAGACCGAGGTGGAAACAAAGCTCTGTGGAGATGTTCACAAGTAAGTCAGTGTCCTTCATAGCACGTTCGGCAATTTCTTTGAACGTGCCACCGTGTAAAACGGGCCACGGAAACAGCCCATTCCCCTCAAGTGGTAGGATGCCACGAGGCTCTGAGTAGACGTCAGTCTCTGTGGCGTGCCTCAATGAGTACAGGTCCTCAACAAGCGTTGCGCAATCTCGCTGAACTTGGTGCAGCGCATCAACAGATGTGGCATTGACGGGCGTTGCTGCCCCGGCTGCGAAAGACTGCGCCAGCGCTGCCCCGCGCTGTTTCTTTCTCGGCGGCATTGGTATGGGCTCAACAAAGGGCGCGGGCCCAAGGCAAAAAGGACTTCGAAACAAACATTCCACATGCCAATCTAACTCAGTACGTTCAAAACAACTTACATCTCACGCTTTGCAAACGCATACATACCAAATGCTTTGCGCACATTTCCCCCTTGACACACGCTCACACTCACAGCTGCAGCTGGTGCAAATTGCTAATTTAGCATCTCAAAGCATCACTTGCTGTAACGCAAGCAACCTTCTTCCGGATTGAAACAAACTAGATCCCTGGTGCGCGCAAACCAATTGCACTGGGCAAGAAGGTCATGCCGCCATGAGAACAGCAGCATCTTACTGAGGGTCACAAAGTGAGCCACCATGCCACGCGATCAGCGATCCAATCACAAAAGCGCTGCACACAGGTGCGCTAAACCTCAAAAAGACAATCTATTTACCTCAAGCATTGAACGATGTTTGAACAATTTTGAACATGGCCTCAGTGGAATTTGTTGGTTCGCAACCTGAGGACAGAACGCATTCCCTGCCATGTTGCTGAGCTGGCTTGCTGTCAGGTTCTTCATCGAATACCGGTCGAGCTCAGAGCGGCCTACTCCTTGGAGCCGCGCTTTCTCCTGCCCCATATTTCTCCGCAGGAGCACACACTATCAAAAGCTAACTATATATATATACATATATATGTGTCGAAATAGTCTATCTATCTCTCTTTATATACCGCCGAACAATATCGAACACCTATGTTGCTCAAACCAAAACCTCACACCTAAAAGTGCACGAACAGGTTCGGGCAACAAATCGGTGCAATCAGGAAAATAATGTCCGTCCTGACTGGTCAAAATGGTAAAGCGGCCAGTGATGACATACTTGCCATTCGGCAAGAGACATGGGCACAGCCGGGGATTGGTCCGGCTGTAGGTGCTGCGGCAAAAATTCTGGTCCTCGAAGGCGGCAGGGTGCGAGGCGCAAACACTATTGAATTTGGGTTCAAATTCAAAAGGTTGCATGGAAGTTCTTTTTTTGAGCATATGGTCACGCAAAAGGTGGAAAATTTGATACAAACAACACCCTAGGGTCGACCTGGATAACGTATGTCTCCGAGAACGGACACTTCCCCATATTCTGCAACTCCGTCACCGCGACCGACAGGATCGCCAATTCCCTCTCCGTCAAACTCAGCTGGAATCCACGGATTCTCGAGCGATTGGGTTCAACATCCGCCTCAGTCCATGGTTAACACGGTTGCTATTAAAATACCGTGTTCTCTCAGCAGTTGAGCCGGCCCTCAATTGTTTTGGATTATGAAACTTGAGCCAGGTTTTGTTTCCCGTTTTGTGGGTAGACCTTTGCTTGAAATCGCAAACATGTTTTGGCATTGAATCCCAGTTGCACCATTGTTCATAGATTGGCAAATCTTTTTGAAGCCCTTGCTCCACTTGAGCTTCAAATCGCTCCTCTTCCTCTTAGCCGGGTCTGCTCTCACGCGCCCACGGGCAACATCGCTGGTACCAGGAGGGAGGAGAAAATTCTCGATATCGTAGCTCTTGCACTTGAACAACTTGACAATGTCCAAGGGGTTGCTCTGAGGCCTGGTGCCAAAACGGAAAAAACCGCACGCGCAAATGATTCGACATTTCACAATCGGTCCAGCTTTTAACATGATTCCTGGTGCTCACAAGGCTCGAAAGTTCACAGCCTACTCCGCAATACGCAAACATTTATCATACATATATATATATAATAACAATAATAAGGTTGCAGCTTGGGTACGTGCCACTCGGCTCAGGCTCCAACTTCTTCTTGTAGTACACCGCCCACACCCGAGACCGCTGCTGCGCCAGTCCGAAGTGGCTGGAGCAAAGGAGTTCGTGAAACGCGGCGTACCCCTTGCGCTCAAAAGCCTCCCCCTGAATTTGTATCGGAACTTCATTTTCAAATCGCTTCCTGCTGTGCTGCATTGCAGCTACGTTTTCAGCGCAAAGGATAGTCGGACGAGCGTAGTCAACGAAGCGCATCATACTCTGGTACCCTCTGCCGGAAGTGCTGCTCTCATCCCTGAAGGACTTGGCAGAATGATTCTGCATAGAGAGCGATTTGCATGGGTACCCCACCAAGCAAAGTTGCACCTCGCACAAGGGAAGAATCTCAAGTCCACATCTAAAAGTGAAACTCCCAGCAATAACAAACGAACGGGTCGCGCAATAAAGAACAGAACGCATTGCTTTTGTTGACGGCCCTTGGGAACATGCTTGTACTCTCCGCTTCTGTAGTCTCGGGCCCAACCACTTCCCAACTCAGTCATGTCCGCGAACAAGAGTGGCTCACCAAACGCGTTTGCCAAATACTTCTGCTTGAAGGGTTCGTTCTCGCAAAGGAACTTTACCACGAACTGGCAGGGGAGCGGACACTGAGAAACAAATGAGGGACACTGAGAAACAAATGGTGGGGGACCGGGTGGTGTCGCCGGGATGGTGGGTGGATCTCGCGCCCAACCCAACCCAACCCAGGCTCGATTTTGTCACTAGTCCTCCAGCTCCAATGGGCCGGCGGCCCCATCGTCCTCCGATTCACCGTCACACTCAGAGCGGCTCGCAGGCAAACAATGAATGGTCCTAAACCGATTTGGTTTTGACCATGTGCGTCCCATTCTGGGAGCATCGAGTCCTTGAATGCCATACCGTCTCAGATTCAAATAAGCAAAAGATGTGGGTCGGGGCACTTTTTGCAGCGTCCCATCCACCCATTGAGTGAGATAAGCCAAGGCATCTGGGTGAATGCTCTTCTGCCTGCAGCATTGCGGTGCGTAGGTTTGGATGTTCTGGCGAACTTGCTCTCCAATTGCTCGTCTGTTTTGATTTCCAACTGGCTGCTGGAAAGCGTTCCTCAACTCAAGGCAAACTCTGGCAGGTACCAAGCAAATCACTCGAACGGGCTCCGGGTCTGCCATCCACTTCTTGATGAAAACCAAAACATCTGAACCGTGGGGCACATGGCCAGACAATTCTTCCACTTGACAACGGCCAAAGGAAGAAGGATCGCAGTCCATTCTCAAGCAGAACCGCAACTGACCAACGTGTCCTCGAAACAGTTGCATTGGATGAGCCAAATCACAAAAAAAACATTAACACTATGACACCACAAAATAAACACTGCGAGTTTATCCAAGGCTCGCAGGCCCAATAAACGTATTCCCAAAACCTGTCCCCAGGCTTTCCACTCAGCCACTTCGTCCAGCTTCGAAGCTACCGCCCGAACTTTAACCGGTTTGGCTTTCTTTCGGTGAAGTTCTCCGCTCAAAGCTGGTCTAAAGGAAGAATCCATCAGCTCCACAACTTCTAGCGGTGTGCTAAACTCATGTCGGCTTATGATCGCGGCTTGCTGGGAGAAGATTTGGTCTAAATCTTCGTGGCCTCATATTTCATCTTTGGCAACTGGTATAAGGGGGGAAACAAGAAAAACATGTTCTTGAACATCAAAGTCGCACCAAATCACAACTGAGCAACTGTGGCCAACTCGTAAATAGTTGACCACAACCCACCGGAAGGCACCCAAGGTTGGGAGCAAGCTTGCCCATGCCATGAAGAACTGGTTCTTCGACTCCCTTGTTGTGTTATCGCAATGAATGGATAGACCATGTGGGAGAGTACCGTGTCTGTTCAAAACATTGTCTATTGTCCTGCTGAGCGCTTCAACACTGCAACTTGAATTTTTTCAAAACATCTGCGTCTGATACGTAGAAGGATATCATCTCCCCATGACACCAAACTGCACTGACGTGCAAGGAAGGACGCCAGAGCTTTGTAAAGGTCTTTGAAAAGCGACCTCGAATCCTTGGACATTTGTACTTCGCTTGGTCCATCCCGTCAGCCATGCAAGTCATGACTGACTGGGATATTGACAGAGTTGCCAACGCCTGCCTGCTTCCCATCTGAGCCATTGCCTCAAAAGCAGCCTGACTGAGTGATCTAAACGACCAATAAATTTGTCTGTCCAGCCATTGAGCGATGACATGGCGCTGATGGTCTCGCTGAGCTGAAGCTTTGGCCTCTGTAGTCTTTGCTGCGGCAATCTTTTGCCGGAGGGAATAACATTGATCACACTGAGCGTGATCCCCCTCCTTTCTGAATCTTAGATGCCCCTCGCGAGCCCCCGGTTTGAGGATGGGATTGCAAACTCGAAAAAAACTGACTGTGGGATGCTGCACGCTCTCCCTTGCTTTCGCAATATGCGACATAATCCCAGTACAACTCCGTTCGACTAGTGTGGGGAAGGTAGCGGACAGCGCCCCTGAATGTCCCTGGCCCAATGCAGTTCACGTCTGGGTCACTTGTCATACTTTGCAAAGACAATGTGAAGCTATTCACCAGCCGAGGCAGCAAATCAGTGTCTTTGTCTTCTTTCTCAGGAAACGGAGACTCGGGCACTCTTTCACCTGGCACAGCGAAGCCAGTGGGCATCACTTCTGCAAAGCGATGGTATATATACCAAAACCACATCACCACGTTCTGCCACAGAGCTTGCTCTCCGCCCCTGATTGTGAACTTGAACATCGGGTGCCTGGGCAGGCGTGGCCTGGAGGAATTGGTGAACACTGCTTCGCCTCTACGAAGTTTCCCAAGCGTCGAGTTTCCGACTCCAATGAGACGGGCCAGTGCCCCTTTGCAGACTTCGGACCCTGCAAACATATAATGCTCAGGCCTCCTATCTGCATAGCGTGCACGCTTTGTAGCAGGAGGTGTGTCCGCGCACTGATCCACTTCAGAGTCCGAGCCAAAAAACACACTCGCCTGATCCAGAAGTGGGGAAACATTCCTCTTCTTCATTTGAAGAATGGAAACACTCTGCTTCCTCCGGCGAAGATTCAAACAGCTCCTCTTCATCTTTGATGGGCTCGGTCGCACTACCATGATCAAAAACCGTAGTGCCACCTCCACAATTGAAAGCTTCAAACAACCACGCCTCCTGGACCAAGGTCGTGTGTTCCAGATTGTATTCCAACACCGGCGAAGTTAATTAACTAGAAATAAATAACGAAAAAACCCATCCTTCTTCGCATCAGGCAAAGCGTTGAATTCCTGCCGTTTTGCCTCAACTTCTTGGATGCGGTGAGCAAATTGTGAGAAGCACGTTCGCTTCAGGCAAATGCATTGCTGCCGAACCAGTTGGGTGAGATCCTTCTTTGGCGCCATGGCGCTCTTCACATTCAATCTCGAAACATTTCGGAAAATTCAATCCAAAAAGTTGAATCTAAGCCTCCGGAAATAAGCTGTGGACACAGTCTAGAATATTTCCAGGAAAAACATTTCGGTCTGCGGGCAGCATGTCCTGGTGGAGCCATTGTGGAAGCAGCGCGGCGTTCAATGAAACCTATGTAAATCCAGTGAACCCGGTCTCAACTCAAACCGTGGTCTCAACCACGGCGTTGCGCGTTGTATACCTACGGAAAACAATCTAATATCTAATGTGTATATATTCATACAATACATAAACCATAATATAAAAAACATATATTAACATATGTATAATGTAGACATGCGTATACCTAATATACCTACCGCGTTGCACGACCAACCCAACTGGGTGGGGCCTGGCTTGATGGGGTCTGGGCCACCCAAATCCTTCCCTCCATTCCACTCAGACCGGCCTTGGGAACATTCGGACCACACAAGCGACCCAGGCTTAAGTTCAAGCAATCAATCACCATGTCACCAGTGCCCCACCCACTGCAAATGGAGCCCACGCTGATCTCCCCGTTGACAGCAAGGCCCTGCATCGCTTCCACCAATTGCTCACGGACACCTTCGTGCTTGACAAGAAAGGCGTGCAAAAGGTTGTCCACCTGCAGATGGCTGGGGCCCAATCTGGGAAGGAACATGCCGCATCATGCCACCACCGTTGTTTTAGAAAAAACAGAGGACAATCTTAACACTCTAACACTTTGAATTTGTTCCCACAAACCCGGCCCCAATGCTTGATATGGTAGGCGGATCTGGCAAATCGCAGACGGGCACTTGACAATCCTCGATCTCGGAATCCTCGAACTGGCTTTCGTCACCATCATGATCATGACCAGGATCTTTTGCCTGTCCATCCGGCCTCCAGCGGCGCGCAATCAAACACCACTTCAATTTGCTAAGCAAGTTAAGCACAAACTTCACCAAACATCAAAACCGGTTACTGGTCAAATCCAAATGTCCCATCTGGTTCCGATTCTTCAAAAAACGCTGTTCTCATCAGCGTCGCGATCCTGTCTCTCCCTTTCTGGCTGTGCAGCTGCCGGTCTCTTGCGCGCCGCAGGTTTTTTTGGCTGCTGCTGGCCGCTTCATGGCTACAAAACACAAAGCGTTCCGTCTACCCAAATGAACTGCAAGGCCAGCGGCCACTTGATATTTCAGACCCTCAAAAAAATCTAGTCGCTGTTTGAAAAAGGCCAATTCAGGCCAACTCGCATGAAGACGTTCGCAGCGGAACACAACTACCCAGCAAAGCTTGTTGTCTGTGCGCAAAAACAATTTTCAAGACAACCGTTCAGAAAATTAATCAGTGACCACCAACGCACATCATTCACCACACAATGGACATCCATACATCACCAAGCGCTCAACCCATACATCTACACATCCATTGTCAAATAACATCAAACAACAAAGGCATCCACGCATCCTCCACACATCTATCGCCACCAGCAGCCACAACCAGCGCCGGGTATTAGGCGCCATACATCCAGCATGCATTCCAGGAATCCAGCGAGAGAGCAGGTGTTCTTCTAGAATTATTGTAGCATGATCAAAGTGTAGCCGTCAACACACACCCCGTCACAACCACAAAAAAATATATGAAGAAACTTCCGAGTTAGGATGGCGCAGATGCGCT
>CAXAMN010023632.1:0-15947 GCA_963970005.1 Durusdinium trenchii
GTAGCGCTGCCCAACACGGGCCAATAATACATTGGCCGGATGTGAAAAAAAATGAAAAATATCTTTCCATACAAAGAATTTAATAGTATATATAAAATGTTCATTATATTTTGATATTTGATTTAAAATTTGAATATTTATTTTAAATCATCCAAAATATATATATATATATATTCATAATTTTAATTTATGTTTGATTGAAAATCGAAAATTATTTTTTTTCAGATTTCAATATATTTTATGGTTTTTAGGACTTATATTGCTCCTTACGATAAATTAAATATTAAATAAATAAAAATATTTGAAACCTTGATAATTGATAATATTTTATGGTATTGCATTAAAACATATTATCGAATAAATTTGTTTATTGTTCATTTAATTATTAAATAAAATTATAGAAATAATATATTTTTATGTTGGTATTTAAATTAAACATTTATTTTTGATTTAAAACCATCAAAATATATAAATATTCATGGATTTATTTCATATTTAATTGAAATTCAAAAATTATAGACTTATGTTTAAATTCAATATATATTTTAAATATTTAAATTTTAAATTTTACCTTAATATTCATGAAATATTTATATTTTATATTTTTGGCTTATATGATAAATTTAATTAAATACGATAAACAATTTGTGTTTTTTTGATTTTTATCTATTTTCAATTTAAAATGAAATAAAATTACTTAAATATATATTAATTTAAATTCAACATATCTATAAATATTCGTAATTCTATTATATTTTTAAATTCCATCAATGATTCTTTTTATGATATTCAATTTTAATTCAAAATTTGAATAAAATCATAAATATTTATACAATTCTATGGTTTCTAAGTAAAAAAAAAATATTAAATAAAAATCATAGCCATTTTTATATTTCTAGTTTTTCCTAATCGAATTTTATGGTTTTCAATTTTAATTCAATATTTGAATAAAATTATAAATATTTATAAAATTCTATGCTAATTAATTAAAAAATTAATATTAAATAAAAACCATAGCATTTTTTATATTTCTAGTTTTTCCTAATCGAATTATATTTTCCTAATCGAATTATTTTTCGTCAATGATTTGTTTTATGATATTCAATTTTAATTCAAAATTTGCATAAAATCATAAATATTTATAGAATTCTATGAGGTTTAATTTCAAAATTAATATTAAATAAAAATCATAGCAATTTTTATATTTCAAATTTTTCCTAATCGAATTATATTTTCCTAATCAAATTATTTTTTGTCAAGGAAGATTTTCTTATGATTTTCAATTTTAATTTAATATTTGAATAAAACCATAAATATTTATAAAATTTTATGGTTTTAATTAAAAAATTAATATTAAATAAAAACCATAGTAATGTTTATATTTCTAGTTTTTCCTAATCGAATTATATTTTCCTAATCGAAATATTATTCGTCAATATTTTTTTAAATAATATTCAATTTTAATTCAAAATTTGCATAAAATCATAAATATTTATATAATTCTATGCTTTTTAAATAAAATATTAATGTTAAATAAAAACCATAACAATTTCTATATTTCAAATTTTTCCTAATCGAATTATATTGTCCTAATCAAATTATTTTTTGTCAAGGAAGATTTTTTTATGATTTTCAATTTTAATTCAATATTTGAATAAAACCATAAATATTTATAAAATTTTATGGTTTTTAATTAAAAAATTACTATTAAATAAAGATCATAGTAATTTATATATTTCTAGTTTTTCCTAATCGAATTATATTTTCCTAATCGAATTATTATTCGTCAATATTTGTTTTAATAATATTTAATTTTAATTCAAAATTTGCATAAAATCATAAATATTTATACAATTCTATGATTTTTAAATAAAACATTAATATTAAATGAAAATCATAACAATTTCTATATTTCAAATTTTTCCTAATCGAATTATATTTTCCTAATCGAATTAGTTTTCGTCAAGGAATATTTTTTTATGATGTTCAATTTTTTTTAATATTTGAATAAAACCATAAATATTTATAAAATTCTATGGTTATTAATTAAAAAATTATATTAAATAAAAACCATAGCATTTTTTATATTTCTATTCTTTCTTAATCGAATTATATATTCCTAATAAAATTATTTTTCATCAAGGAATATATTTTTATGGTATTCAATTTTTATTCAAAACTTTAAAAACCCATAAATCTTTATATATTTCTATGGTATTTAATATAATATAGTAATTTTAAATAAAGACCATAGCATTTTGCTTATTTTTTCTTTTCCTAACCGAATTATATTTTCCTAATCGAATTATATTTTCCTAATCGATTTATTTTTCGTCAAGCAAAATAACTATATTGTTTCTGGTATTTAATTAAACATTTATTTTTGTTTTAGATTTATTAAATTATATAAATATTTATTATTTTATATTTTATTTGATATTCAAAATTATAAATATATTTTCAGATTTATATATATAAATATTTCTCAATATAAATTGAATGAATATATAATTGAATTCATAACATTTAAAATATTTTATGGTATTGAATTATATTATAAATTTGAATAAACGCTATAAAAATATTTATATTTTTTCGATTTTCAATTCAGAATGAAATACATTTATAAAAATGTTTAATTATTTTTGTGTTGATTAGACATTCATTTTTGATGACCGTGGTAACGCCGGTGACCAAGGTGACCGTGGTAACGCCGCGTCGCGCCCTCCATTTCAACGGATTTAGGAGGAAACCTTTACACAGACTACTTCATAGCTTGAGGATTTGGGGGGGTAAACCCTTGAACAGCAGAATTGAGTTTACTCCCTATGCTTGAAAAATTTGATTTACTGTATGGATTTTGTCTATTTCAAATCAACTTGCAGAGTGTTCACTTCAGTTCACCTCTGAAGCATTTCCTCAGCTCGATGGTTTATGGAGGGTAAACCTTACGACGCTCGACGGTCTAGGGGGGAAACCCTTGTGACAGCAGTCAAGCAAGCAAGGTTTACCCCCTTGCCGGTGGTAACGCTGCGGCGCGCCGCTCTCAATCTGACGGTTTAGGGGGCCAAAACCCTGGAGCAAGCAACGCAAGCAACAAGGTTTAGGGGGGTAAACCCTTATTACAACGGTCAGGCTAGCAAGGTTTACCCCCCTCCGGTGGTAACGCTGTAGCGCGCCCACCGGTGGTAACGCTACAGCGTTTGAAGCGTTACCCGGCGTTACCGCCCAAAACCTGCTCGGAGGCGCCCTTTTCAAAATTTTCGCTTCGGGAAAAAGTTGCGTTCGAAGCAAAAATGTAAGCCTTACAGCATCGAGCTGAAAGAGGCAATATCGAAGTCTCACGGACGCCTCCCTACTTCGAAATTGCGGGGTTTATGCCCCCTAAACCGGTCGATTTCGAAAACTAAAATTGTAGCTTTCTATTATTATTGAGGGCGGATGTGAGTGCAACACCGGACTGGCAACCCGGTGCAGCTTCGGCTGGCATGGGCACGGACCTCGAAAACTTAAACCTAATAGGGCGAGACGCCACTGTACATAGTAAAGTGACTTGGGCTGCGTTTAGGCCACTCGTGACTGGGCAGACTTGAGCAACATGTTTGTGTCGATCGCGGTTTGCACTGTAGTATACCTTCACCCACTTTTCAAGTCAATATGGCTTCTTAAAGCCTGATTGGTTAACAGTTAACAAGTTTTCGATTTTCACCTGGATCGATTTGAAAGTAAGGATCGGCATCGCTCAGTTCTCTCTTCTCCAACCGCTTTCCATCTCCAGGGTTGTCCTTCTACAAAGCATCTTCGAACGAACTGCCAAATGACCACCGCAAGCAAAAAAGGCGGTTGAGCTGCGCACTTGAATTTTGTTTTCTCATGGAAGCTTGACGTGAAATATATATTTTATTGAAATCGCTAACTTGCAATGTGCTTTGAGTCAGATTGATCACACGCGAGTCAGTCGAGTTGTCTCTACCGGAAGCGGTTTGCATGCAGGATTGTTCAAGACGCAATTCAACCTGGATGTCGGTTGAAAAGAACTTGCAATAGCGTGCTGTAGTGATTTGGCGCGAGCGCAAAATTTGACAGTGCCTCTAGTTCTGGCCGCGAAGCTAGTTGCCATGGCCCGCTCTTCTGACAAGAAGATGCCGCCCAAGCAAGCTGAGCGGAAGGGCAAAACAACGACCATACCCAAATACGCGCTCTTTGCAAAGGCTTCCCTCGCACCCTATCCCAGCGAGGATGGTGCGCCCTTGTGGCTGGGACACCATGAGAACTTGCAGGAGTTGTTGGATCTTGGGAATGTCTTCACGAGCCGCACAGCCAAGAATTCCGAAATGCTATCCCGCCCAGAAATGGCCATGAACCTGGCGGCCGCCGCCATTCATCATGGAGGCAATGATGTTGTGAAAAACGACATCAAGGAAGCACTTGCGAAAGTCACTGAACTCTTGAAAGAGGACTCTGGCAAAGCCTTGCTGGAAGCTTGCTCAGTGTTGAATGTTGGAAAAGATGGGACCGCATCTCGCGAAAAAGTCGAAAGAGCAGTGCACAAGTACGTGAAGTTCTTCACCAACGAGAAAAGCAAGAGAATGCGCGGCGCCCTGGTGGATTTGGTAGGGCATTCTGCTCGCATTTACCTGCTTTGCATGCATCTCCTGGAACAGCTTGCATTCTTTGCCAAGTTAGGGGGCTGGGCAAAAAAGTGGAGCCGCACAGACAAGCAGCCTTCAGCTATGAAACCATGGTTGAAAGAACCTGCTAAGGTTGCTCATCTAGAAGATGCATTGGTGTCTTTGATGATGGAAAAGATTCGCAAAGCTCAAGCAAAGAAAGAAGCACAAGATGAAACATCCAATAGTTCAGCTTCACCTGACACTGCGGCTTCTCGACACAGCAGCGTCTCAAAGAAGTCGCGGGACAAGGAAAGGAAGAGAAAACAGGAACGCAAAAAGGATGCCAAGGATAAGAAATCCCGGAAGCATTCCAAGAGCCCAAAGAACAAAAAGAAGAAGGCTCGATCTCGCAGCTGCAGCTCTGTCCCAAAATCCAAAAGGAGAAGATCAAGCTATGCTAGCCGATCAGACTCTGAGAAAAAACAATCACCTGGAGCGCATCCTGCTGCATCTGCTCTTCGGTTTGGAGACAGTGATCAAGAAACTACACCAGCTGATGAGGCTGTCCCTGAAGCTTTGGTGAATTGGGCATTGGCAGAAGCAAAGGAATTGTCGAAAGAGGTTGTTGCCGGGCTTGAAAACATTGATGACAAGTCAAAGAGGTTAAGCCTCCAGGCCGTCGTGGCTCTACTCGACAACTTACCTGACAACGTCCTTGAATTTGCCGGTCTGGTCGAAGCACGCTCAAGCCTTAAGGAGATGAAGCGCCTGCCTCGAAAAGAGAAGGTGGAGCCGTTGTTGGTGAAATTGCAAGAACTGGCTAGCGGTCGCATAGCGGCAGAACCTGCTGTAGCGGCAGACGCAACAAATTTCCCCAAGACAGTCAAAATTCACCGCATCGGCGCAGTGAGCGCCACAGGGCAGGCAGTTGTCAAGGAAGGGGACCCGGTTGATGAAGTTGACATTGCGGAGGGAGACACCGTGGAGGACATTGTCCTGAAGCTGTTCAAGGCACAGGGGTCTACAGAAGATCGAGGCAATTGGAAAGTGAAGGAGCTTAGCAAAGACAACACCTTGACCGACATCTCTTCCGATACCACTCCAGCGTCTGTTTGCCCCAACATCGCTCTGCTGCGAAAGGGTGGATAGCTTGACAGGTGCGCTTGTCTGTATATATCTTAGTTCCTTTGTGTCAGGCATCATTGGACAGAGATGCTTCTAGAATCAGTTTCCTTGGACAGCTAGCTTTCAACTGCTAGGTCATGGCTTGGCACAGGCAAGTTCTTGGTCAGATTTTCTTGTATATAGCTAAGTTCCTGTGTGTGAAAAGCCATTGGACAGCACTGCTTCTGGAAGCAGCCACCTTAGACAGCGCCATTGCAGTCAAAACGGTCCTTGGGCGTATTTGGGATTGCGTTCTTTCATTCAGCCACGAATTGATGTCTTTGGGTTTCACTAATGAACTTGTTGTTGTCCCCAAGCCAACTTAAAGCAATGCAATGTTTTTATATGGCCCAAAGTTTATCAAGACATCTTCAAACATTCGGCTGGGCGTTGCATCATGTCCATACCTTGGCAGCTGGTTTTTGATTTTCTTGATATTCCCACAGCAGCCCGCCTGAATGCCACTTCGACTAGCATGGTGACACTGGAAAATTGGCGGAGCTTGGACAAGCACTTGTGGGTTGCACAAGGACACGTGGATAGTTGGGATGTCACCTCCATGCCACGCGGCCATGGTCTTCTTGCCCTATCTTTTGCGCAGCACGCAAAGGATCTTTGGGTGGTGGCAAGCCGTCCTCTCTTTGCTTTGGCGGGGCGAGAGCTTGGGTGCCCCGGAATGCTGGAAAGGGCCTATGTGGAAGTGTATGTGCTTGGAGTAAATGGGTGCATTGAACTCTCAGATAGCTCTGTGCGTCAGAATGCGGGGTTGGATCCTGATCATCTCGCAGCTGAGCTTGGATACCTCCACCAATGGTTGGATGAGCGCGGGATCGGCGAAAATTTGCAGGACGCATTTCTTCAGTTGAATGAAGACAACCACCATGTGGACGAGTTGGTAACCTTGATGCATGCAAGTGATTGGTCTTTTCAGCTTTTTCCCGCGCAATTGAACGAAAACAACGAAGATGCAGTAGCGGTGCTTGAATTTGTGACCCATGGATTTACAGTGGTCATTGTACTCAGCGAAATTTTCGTTGACCCTTTTGGTTTCGTTCTATAGCGGTGTTTTTGCAAAGTCAAGACACGAGATGTATCGTGCAGCTGCGCTACCCTAAATTTGCAGAGGAAGCGCAATGGGGACAGATCAGAATCATCCGATGGCAATTTTAAAGGCAGCATCTTGCAGTTGCCGCTTTGGATGCATATGTACAGGCTTCCTTCCGACACGCCGCTGGCAAAAAGAAGAGAGTTATCTCGAGAATGCTGTCTTTTGTGAGGCTGGATGTTTGTCTGGTCTTGACGAAATGAAGCAATTGCGGTGTTAACTTGTCAGTGTGCATATCGTAGCCATTTCTCAGCTTACGATTTCTCTGGACGTACAACCCTCTTTGAGCAAAGGAAAATGCCTCGAGCGTGCCAAGGAACCATAGAAGGGGCTCGCTGCTGCTTTTCCCATTCTGGTGGACCGTCACAGCCGAAGCCAGGACAGAGCCGCTGTTCATGGTGCCTACCAGTATCAGATATCAAGACCGTTTGTTCTTCTGCGGGTGGAAGGGCGCGTTTAGCACAGCTGCTGCGTCGGATGCCAGAGGCTTCGTGCGACTTGGCGCGGCGCCGCCTGCCCGCGGACATCTACAACGCTTACTTTGTGGCGGAGTTTGGGCCACAAGACGACGATGTGAACGTTGACGTCGCAGAGACTTCTGATGTTGGTGTGTGCAGTGATAGTGGAATGGACAGTCCACTTGAAATCGCCAATGTGGAAGCTGATGCTGGAGATTTGCTTCATTCAGATGGCTGGTTGTTATCCTCTCCCCAGAACCAGGAGGCAGACAAGGACGAGGAAACAGATGCATCAGAGATTATACCACAAGATCGCGCTGAAATCGCCAAGAGAGAATGGGATGAAGAGCTTCCATCATATGCACCGGAACCCTTTGAGAATTCTGCTTCTGGAGATGAAATTGATTCGGCAGCAGAGCACATGAAGCGTCCAGCAGCACAGAATCAAAGGCAGAAGAAATGTTACGCCAGCCGAAAAAGCACGAAGAAGAAGCCAGCAGCACGCAAAGGCTTTCCCGGCGAACGCTGTCTTGGCAAAGACAACCATCCATGCGTCTTTTCGACTACTCAAGCTGGAATGCCTGCCACAATCCACTCCAAACGTGGACAGGTCCAATGCATGTTCTGCAGCTTGGTGACAATGGAAAAGGCACTTTCATCATCAAGGCCAAAAGTCATCCCAGTTCTGCGCAAATTGTTTGCATTGGACCATGCTCTTGGAGAGAAGGCACTGAACGAGATAGAAGTTTTGAAAGGAGCTGCTACTGCGCATGACTTCAGGATGAAATTGGGAAAAGCTATCCCAAAACACGAGTGGTCGGAATTGTTGGAAAATCGCAAGCTTGCACGAGCACCATTGGATGCAGGAGAAGTAGAGCAATATGATCGAGCTGTTCGACAAGATCGCCAGCGTGCAAGGCGAAAGGTGCTGTTGCCAGAATGCAAAGGCAAACACAGCACGCGAATTCAGGAAGCAGCTGAGATGGGTGAAGTCGAGAAGCGATTCGGTTCACTAGCTGATCTTGCTGAAAACGATGTTGGGCTGCCAGCGCCTGGAGATCCAATATCACGCATGGTTGAACAATGGTGCAAGCAAGGCTCTTGGGGAATATGTGAGCAATGCCGATCTCTCCAACCACTCCCTTTGCGGCCAATCGATTTGAAGCGATCCAGAAAGCCAACTATTTCTGCAAACATGTGCACGGCTTGTGCGCATGGTGAATACGTACCTTGTTTGGAGGACGTGCCAGTTGCTCTACGATCTTTGTCTCCAAGTGTCGTCACTGCCCTGCGGCCATTAGACATTGACACTGGTGCCCTTGAATGTTTAATTATGAAATGAATCAGCATTTTCAGTTATGTATTATCAGTTAAACTTACAGCTTGAAAATCGTCTATCACAAGAGTGATCTAGGCAGCAAAAGCATCAACATGTGACAAGGTGCTGCCATACGCGCTCCATATGGATACCAAGTGCACATGGGCATGATCAGCTTTGCTTGGTCTGCTATCAGCGTAGAAGCGAAAATCAAACAGCTGCCTTCAAAAGCAGACAGGCGCATGGCGCGGTCTGCTCTTGCTCATCTTCTAGACTGCCGGAACAGCGAATATTTCAACTTTCACCACAAGCACACGGAATTCTTACGGCGACATGGAGCACATGCAGATCATAAGCTCAGAAAGCGACCTCTTCGCTTCATTGAGCAAGAAGGCACGTGGGCATTAAAGAAAGAAACGCACTCTAACCGATGTATGTTGTGTGATACATATACCGAAGAAAATGAAACGTTGAATTTGTGTTCAACGCCTCAGGACTGGAATGCGCGCTGTGGCCCAATTTGTATTGGCACCGCAACCTGTGCGAAACTGTCTCTCGAGCATGCCATGAAATTCGACTCCGAAAGCGCAAGGCAGAAGATGAACCAGTTGAGTCGGAGACTGATTCAGAGGAGTTGGAGCAGCCAGACATCCGTTGTAGCAAGCTTGGAAGGATCAAGCGTGGATTTCTTCGAAAAGTATTCTCTCCACTGATCGGGTATGGGACAGACTACCAGCTGCTTCACTTTGTCTATGATCTCAGCATGTGGACAACCGTCGGCACCAAGAAGAATGTAGCTCGACGAGCTGACGTCCCTCTTCGTCTGGTGCTCAGCAGTTGCCCTTGGACGCCACAATATTGGCATGTCCGACACCGTGCAGTCATCGACATGCAACGACAGTGTGGAAACGCAAGTCTGTTCCGCACACGAGCTCCTTATGAGATGACCTTTCCTTATCATGAGTGGGTTATGCACGAACAGCGCACTGCTGGTCGCTCTCGCATGCATTTAGCCGGGGCGGAAACACTGCATATGGCACATGTATTGTTGGAATTAGACAAGGCCTTCATTTCGGGGTCTCGCAGAACATCAAGCCGAGAAGACCGATTATGGCAAGAACACCTGTTGGGCCCCAAGTGGTCAAAGGATGTGCAAACAGTCGCCAACAGAATGACGCGGCTGGAGTTCCAAGATGGGAAAAGGAAGAAAGTCGCGAGAAATTATCATGGGAGGGGCACAACACACAGCCACTCATTGGATTTTCTAAAGAACCTCAAGGAAATTGGGTTGGAACACAAAATCTCAGCACACTTGCCCAGCAAGGAAACGCATCCATTCCTACATGGATTGGTCATGGATGGCCAAAGAGATCGCTCAAGCTCCAAGCTTCCAGTGCGTCACCAAGACTCTGAATGGGACGAAGATACCCAGAAGGTTCTTTTGAAGCACACCAAAGAAGATCAGGATCTACATCTTCGAGCGTACTTTCCACAAACCATGGAAATCACCAAGTGCCATGAAGATGTGCAGCAACCAGATGGAAATGGAGCCGTGCTTCGCTACGTTGCCACATATGCCATGAAATTCAGTGATTCCATGGACAAAGAATGGCTCAACGATCATGCTTCAGATTACAGCGTCGCCCGACGCATTCTGTTTAGCTATCATCCGCTTGAGCCTGAAATGTGGCTATCGTTGGCACAAGAAAGGTTCCCACAAGTAGATTATAAGGGAACCTTAATTGACTTCTTCGTTCCTCTGCCAGGCGTTGAAGTCAAGCCTAAGCTACTCAAGAATTATGAAGAGGCTTCCTGGCGTGGCCGCAACATGTCCTTCCTCCAATTCCTCCGCAAATCTAATGCCAATGGTGGCATTCTTCGACACATCAAAGAAAAGCACGCGCAGCATGTGCAGGATGCTTTGACGCAAATGATGATTTCCAAAGGTTATTCGACCAAGGAAGCAGCCGCTCAAAGTTCGCAGCTGGTAAGGAGCTTCAAGCAACGAACTCGCGCTGGAGAAAATCTGGGCAGCTTGGTTGCTTTTGTCAAGCAAAAGTTTGGCGAGGCTCATGTTGTGGAACTCGAAAGATTTGCAAATGAATGCCAACCAGAAGGCGAAAAACTTGTCGCAGCTGGTATGTACAGTATGCTGAACGATCGGTATTATGGACAATGGCTCGTTTTACATCATCCATTCAAGCTTCTTGAAGACTTGACTTCCCAAATGGACGCCGTCCTTTCGCAGGTGCCAAACCATTATCGCTACTTCACAATGGCGTTGCAAGCAAATCCTCAGTTCTGGACAGATGACGTGGCCATTCGCCACCAAATGGAGCTTGAGGCGAACAGTCGGGCTATGGTCGAAAGCATCTTGAACAAGGTGAGGGCACAACGAAGTTTGATCAGGAGTTATCTGAACGGAGAATTGGCCCCTGGCGATGATATATCCCCCACGCAAAGTTCCACTGAACCTCGTGTTTCCGAAGTGGGGGCGAATCGTCCAAAGCTGACACTTTCTCAGAAAAAGCTTCGTGACATTATGAAGCCTCTAGTGCAGCGCTCGCTGGACGCAACGCGTGCTGTCGAGGAGGAAGAAATTGAAAGACTAGTAGCCGCAGCGACGGCGAGCAACAAGATGCTTTTTGCAAGTGGACCACCAGGAACAGGTAAAACTTTTGTCGTGCATCAGCAAATTCAGCGCTGGCAGAGTCGAGGAGCTCGCATTCTGTTCGCGCTTCCAACTGGGCAGCTTGCTGCAGAGATGCGCGCGAGGCATCCCAATGTCGACATCGACACCTACCATGGCGGGCTCTTGTTCCACAAGGAGCTCTCCGAAAGCTTGGGGATTTTCACGCAATACGATTTGATCGTGCTCGACGAGGCGCCAGCTACATAACGCTTTCTAATCACTGTTGTGTGTCCAGCCCTTAAATTTTGTTAAAGTAATCCTCCTTGCGGTCAGGTCTCCATGCTAACAGAAGAGCAGTTTGAAAGGGTTGTGGCAATGTGGGTGGCGTCAGATAGACTGCCTTGTCTATTGCTCGTGGGTGACTTCTGGCAGCTCCCCGTCGTGGATCGCAACGCGAAGCGCTGCGACGAAAGCATCCTATGGAAGGTGAATGTCAAAATCATCGACTTCAAAGAGCAAGTGCGATGCAAGGATTTGGCTTTGCGAGACAAACTATCTTTGTTGCGCACAGCACAACCAAACAAAAAGCAGCTGCGAGAAATATTGCGGAATCGACGCGCCTGGAAGAATCACGATCCAGATGGCTGGGACATCCTCAGTCTACTCCGACAGCACCCTGCGACCACCATCGTGACTTGCACGCGGAAGGCTTGTGCTCTGGTGAATGCTCTAGCTGTCAAAGTCTTGTTCGAAGATCGACACAAGAAGCCTTTGGGTTCCATCCTCATGGACTTCGAAGCAAACAGCGAAAACTACCTCGCTGACGGCTCCTTGAAATCAGGCACTTTGCTAGCAGCAAATGTGGCGGTCTACATTGGAGAAAGAATATTCTTAACCAGAAACCTTGACAAAGAAAATGGCTTCGTGAATGGGATGCCTGCTGTTGTGGAGGGATACGATGCTGATTGCCAGTGCCTACGCGTGGTCACAAAAGTAGGCAAGACATTGGCCATCTATTTGTACACCGAGGAGGTGCCAGGCCATGGTAATGTAACCTTTTTCCCTGTTCGTGTTGGCTACGCGGCAACGATCCAAAAGATCCAAGGAGCCACGCTACCCCACATCACCATATGGCTTGATCGGGCAGGATGTCGCGCGGCGGCTTACGTGGCTATGTCCCGAGTAGAACACGACGAGGACTATTTGATTGCAGGTAGTGTGCGCACCAATCACTTCATACCTGCACAATAAGATCAAGAGTGGCATCTTTAGCGCAATCTCTTAAAGACCAGGATAGCGCAGTCTCCTGTTGTACAGTGTGCAGCTGCTAGGTTCGTGAAAAAATGCTGCTGCTATTCAATCTTTGAATGCAAAGTTTGAAGCAATGATGAAATCGGCCTTTAAAGATTTAGTGCATAATAATGTTATGTTTGTCGATGTTTCAATTTCCTTACATGTGAAAAACGCAAAAGCTCATTCAAGCAAACTGAGACATAGCTTTGTCATAAAGCATCCACCCTCCAAGTGTAGCGTGGCTTTCCAGTGGCTCAAAAGCTAGTTTGTAAATTCTCGGTACCATGGCACATCTCCGCTGGGCAGACATGTTGGACTTTCCGGACATGGACTGGCCCACGTCGCCTCCAAAACGGGACGCTGCGGTGCAAACGGACGACACCACACTTCCAAGTCGCGAATTGAGCGACTGGCAGATTGCAGAATTCTATTCGCCGCACCGCGGACCGATCTCTCGTGATGCTAGTTGTGAAATTCTCAACTTTTTACATTACATCTTGGAGCTCATGCTAAACCCGTGGAACAGACAACTACGATGGCGATTGCGCCAGTGGCAAAATTCTCTACGGAGTCGCATGGCAAATTGCCGGCTTGGGTTTACGTATGCCTTTGCAGTATATGGCATTCGCTTTTAGACGATAGTTAAATTGCCGCTTGCAGCGCCAAGGCGCTCGCGCTTCGCCCCTGGCTGAAGACAGCTGGCGGTCGGCTTGCGCAGAGCCCCTTGATTAAACAATGTACAGTGTACAGCCACTGCAGTCACGAAAAAAAGGTGCACGGCATTTATGAGCACAAGTCCAGTTGAAACAATGTGACGGTTGTTAGCGTGCTACTTTTCTAGTTTAAATGACTGGTAGCTTGATCCATCAACTGAATAGACAATGACTTAAGTGCGACGCAAGAGGCTCACAAGTATATCTTTATATGCGTTAAGACACCTTTTTCTTTTGAAGATGTTATCTTGGTAAATCAATGGAGCAACAACACAAGTTGCAGCATTTGCTTGCTTAATAAACATGTTCACAAGGTGACAGCACATACCTCGGTATATACATCGCTTACCGTCAGCCACTTTCAGCTTACCTCAATAGCAAAAATTACCCGCGACTCTGCTTCACGAGCATGGCAAGCATTGATGTTTTGAGCTCTGGCGTTCTCTTGGCGATCTTCGACTATCTTCCAGCAGCCAACTCCGTGGCAGTGTGTCTAGCGAGTCTGGCAATGTCAAAACAACTGGCACCATGGAAAGCAAAAGTCGACGCGGCGGTTGAGGAAGCAAGACGAAACCTCGACGTTTTTGCCGAAGTAGGACTCCAATTGCCGACACTCTTGGAACCAACGCAGCCAAGCTACACTTTTGACTACCACGATCCGCACAACGGGCTTGTCCGCCTTTCACGGCGGGTCTACGGTCTGCCGGTGCACAAGTGCGGAAACTTACGCCGTTACTTGCACGACATGGGAATCACGCCCCTCGAGTGGCCAAGGTATTGCAACGATGGACGGGATGATGTACCAGAAGGTTTCGACGATGCCATCCAATGGCTCGAAAACCACCTAGCTGATCAAATATGGTTTCCAGCTTTGCACGCCCCCATGTTACCGTTATTGCAACGCCGCCGCTTTCAGTGGCCGCCGACAGGGCGCCGCTGTAATTTCCACGTGGTATACCTGGCGCTGGGCTATGTTGGTTGCATTGCGGTGTTTCACGAATTATTAGAAGATGACAGTTAAATTGCCGCTCGCAGCGCCAAGGCGCTCGTGCGTCGCCCCTGGCTGAAGACAGCTGGCGGTCGGCTTGCGCAGAGCCCCTTGATTAAACAATGTACAGTGTACAGCCACTGCAGTCACGACAAAAAGATGCACGGCGTTTATGAGCACAACTCCGGTCGAAACAATATGACGGTTGTGAGCGTGCTACTTTTCTAGTTTAAATGACTGGTAGCTTGATCCATCAACTAAATAGACAATGACTTAAGTGCGACGCTAGAGGCTCCCAAGTGTATCTTTACATGTGTTGAGACACATTTGTCTTTTGAAGATATTATCTTGGCAAGTCAATGGAGCAACAACACAAGTTGCAGCATTTGCTTGCTTAATAAGCATGTTCACAAGGTGACAGCACACACCTCGGTATATACATCGCTTACCGGCCGCCATTTTCAGCTTACCTCAATTGCAAAAATTACCCGCGTACTCTGCCTTACAAGCATGGCAAGCATTTTAGAGCTCTGGCGTTCTCTTGGCGATCTTCGACTACCTTCTGGTGTTTGTCCTTTTTTTTGACGCGATCTTCCGTGATTGCTATCCAAGCTCATGCTTTTTGTTTCTTGAAGCAAGACAATACCGGGGGCTCTGGTATACTACTGTATTGGTACTACTATTTTTTTAAGCACTAAAGAAACGTGATTTTTGTCATCACGTATATTCACAAACTTATGCTATTCGGTAAGAACCAGATAAATGAAAAACAAAAAAAGCATTTTTGAATCATCCGCGAAGCATGCACAGAAAAACAGTCATCCCAAAAGAACATATCAACGGCTATTTTCCATATCCCCACAACACGTCACCTCCATACCCCAAGCCCGCGCGGGTTCCGACGCGAGCGAACACCCGCAGGGTAGAGCGAGCGTCGAACGCGCGAATCGAACATCAAAGCGTGAATCGATGTTCGATTCATACGGTTTATTCACATTGTGTTCTCCAGCTTTGTGTTCTTGAAACGTCGGGTGTGGGAAAAGCACCACCAGGCTTTCCCAAGCTAAACCGTCGAACCACGGGTTACTGTATATTCATTAGCAAGTTTTGCATTACTCAATTCCTTAGATTTGTAGCATAAAAATACATATCCATCAAACATTCAACCAATTTTTGATCAAACCTCACGCGCGTGAATCCAGCAAGCCGCCAAGGTCAGACCAGAAACCCCGAACACCAAAATACCAAAAATACAGTTTTTCCAGCATAGGAGGTAAACCCAATTCTGCTGTTCGAGTTGGATGAGGAACGGGGCTTCATGAGGCTTACACACCACTGGTGTGACTCCAGTAATCCGCCAAGGTCAAACCCAAAACCCTGAACACAAAAACAAACAAACATTTTTCAATCATAGGGGTAAACCCATTTCTGCCATTCGAGTTTGGTAGGGGCCGGATCAATTTCATCAAAACGATGTCAAACCCCTTTCAAGGGGGGTAAGCCCATGGGACCCCCTAAACCATCGAGCTTGGGAAAGGCTTCAGAAGGATGACGCCCTGACGGATCACTTGAACCAGACAAAACCAAAAATCCAGTTTTTCAAGCATGGGGGGAAACCCAATTCTGCTGTTCGAGTTTGATAGGGAACGGACCAATTTTCATC
>CAXAMN010023633.1:2794-15944 GCA_963970005.1 Durusdinium trenchii
TAATGTAATGTAATGTAATGTAATGTAATGTAATGTAATGTAATGTATGTATGTATGTATGTATGTATGTATGTATGTATGTATGTATGTATGTATGTATGTATGTATATAGTTATATAGATACACGATATACATAAGCAGAGTCTTCAGGCACGGCAGCAGATGCGAACTACATGAACATGAACTGTGCCAGTCCTTGCAAGAGATGTCAGGGTCTGGCCACAAAAGGTGTAGCATGACAAGACGGTTCACGCCATATATTTTGATGCCAGGACTGTTCGAAACTGGAGACTCTTTGCAAAAAGTTTGACCATTCATTATTTGCCTTTGGATCATCATCAAAGAAGAGGCGCAGCTGGAACGAATGTATGAAATTGACGAGCAAATCATCACTGTGCTGTTGGACCTGATATTTGTGTGTATATATACACTCAGTTAGTAGACCCGGGTGAATCTACGGCTGTGTGCACAAGTTGGGAGAATGGCACCGAAATTGAACCATGTAATACATGTCTTGCATGTACAGTTGTCACTGCAGTTGAACCGCTAGGCCTAAGCAGGAAAAGAGGGAACGGCCCAGCGCATTGTCCATGAGAGTGATCCAACATGTTTGTCGGTCCATGTCACCAGAAACAACATAGGACAGGAGAGGTCTATCTTTATTCTCATTATGACCCCTTTTCCACTGCGCAGGAAATCACTGTTTTCTTGCACCTTGCGAGGCCATCCAGACTAATCTTGGGGCGCCTCTTTGATGGTAGTTTGCTGGACATGCAGGCCTGTTTGGCATGGGCTTTTGCGCTTGGAAGAAACCCATTCAGCCCATTCATCTTTTTCTCGACAAGCTGCGTCTTGTCTAGGAGTTTAACGTTGAGGACTACAAGTCTATGCAGCGCCTTGCCTTGGTTTTGCATTTCATGTTATTTCATTGGGATGGCAATTGACCCATCTGGAGGCTGAGGAGTATTAGCAGAGCAGAGCGCCAGTCATACAGTTTCCACTAATACTTAGTTCGGTCAGTTCGGTGGCTGTTCCTGCTCCATCAATCAAGCACGATAAACAATGCCCAATTGTTGTTTTTAATTTGCATCTCTGAATTTGGAAAACTAGAAATCATGAGATTTGCCTTTGTGTTCTTTTTTTTGACCGGTGTGAGATTTGCAGTGTATGTTTCGCCTGTTGTTCGATGTTGTCCTTGCAATAGGCGAGCTTAAACCAAAAAAACAGAAAACAAATGTCATATGACATATGAGTTAGGTTTGGCGTTTTGGGCCGGTGAGGACCCTCTCTGTAAAAGTATAGGTAAAGTTTGCATTCCATGGAAAACATCAAAAGCATGGGCTTTTCCAGAAAGCAGGAATGGTCTGTTTTTGGATGCTTTCTGCGATTACGAAAACCGATCGGTTTCCGATATCACAAATCACGCTAAAACGTGTGCTTTTCACCAAAACAGCTAAAAAACACCCAAAACAAATGGGTTGTATGCTAGAGCTCGGAAAGCCTGTTTCACCTCAAGAAGTGCACCGGCCAGGCAGCAAAGGAGTGCAACGGCAATGTGAGAGAAGTTAAAAGCTTTGGGGTAGTTGTATTGTATTGTTGTATGCCTTAGCAATAGTCAAAGAGTGCACCAGAGAAAGTTCAGAATACCACTGGCACTGTGAGAGAGTCGTGACGCCAGTGTTGCCATGGCTGGAGAAGATCCGTTGGACTGGGTGGCTCCCAACAGGCCAATTCTGCGTAGCCACTAGACTGCTACTAGAAGTCAGAAAAGGGGTGGCGTTTAGTGTCTAAGTGTGGATCCTGCAATAGGCAGCCCTTTGGAACTGCTGATCCAATTTTTCTTTTGCCCAGAAAGTGAATGAAAACTTAACCTTTTCGTTTTCATGGCCGGCGGCCAGTCCGACCGATCCTTCACCCAAACAACTCTACGTCGGTCCGTCTCCGTGGTCGAAGGACAGCAGTCTTGCTCTTCTGGCATAGTTTTGGCTAGAGCGTGCAAAAGAGCTCGGCATTTGAGCAGACCAACCGCTCGAAGCAGTTCGACAGCCTCGTCATCTTCCAGAGCGATCGATGACCAGCTTCAGGTGGCCAGTGCATGGCTACCAGGACGGGTGGCTGCGGCCCATGTTTCAAAAATAGCTTCGCACCTTATCGGTGCGGTTGCTGGTTTGGCAAAGAGCTGTGGGATGATGTCGGATGCTGCAGCGAGCCTGACTGCCCAATTGGGAGCAGCCCGATGATCCCGATGTGTTTTTTCAATTTTGATGATTTCAGTTTGCATTGGGCCAGCATAGGCCACCTTTTCCAAAACTTGAAAAGAGAAACCCCATAAGCTAATAGCTCTCGCTATCTGGGAAAAGTGAAATGTTGAGTGTTTGTTGGCTGTGAGGTGCGAGGATCAAATTCGGGTTTACGGTTTACGGTCAGCCCAGGACAACTTCGACCACAGATTTCTACGCGGCAGCAAATTTAACGTGGCGACAATTTGTTTGACAAAACAAAAAGAATGGTTTGACTACCGGGACTCTTGGCTAGGATACCGCCGGTTTGAATACGGGTTCGTGACGGGACATTCGACTTTGAGTTTGAGGTCGACAATGTGTCGGCAATCTCGCAAGAATTGCTGGACATGCCGGAAAACTACATGACAGTTTGCATGTGGATGTGGGATGAAACAGACAACCCGGCTGGCTTACTTTCTTTTGTGAGAAATCATTTGCGATTTTTGATGTATCAGATTTGATTGAAGCAACTTACTCATGACTCATGACTCAAACTGAGACTAACTGACTGCCCGACTGACTAGTGACTATTGTTATTCCAGCTGCCTTTGCCAGGAGCAGTTGGCTTCGATCACAAGCTCGGAAGTTGGTGGCTCAACGCTAGCACTCCTGCTGGATGGATTGCCATTCACAAGGGCATTCAGGTCTGCGAAGCTTACCATGAAACCAACAGTGCAGGTGTCATCCAACCTTCCTGATCATTTTTGCCAGTCTTGATCATGCCAGTCCAGTCCAGTCCAATGAGGAAAGCACATGGAGGCCGCCAGTCCAACGTGGTGATGCAGGGGCCTTATTCCAGATGCAGAGGCAAAGGCAACAATTAAATGGCAATGGGCAATGGAAATGACTTTTTTGGGGGGTAGGTCAACGATGGTACAACACGGAGAATTGGCCGTTCTGTCCTCAGTCTTGGCTGTTTGCAAATTAGTGCAGGCCGTTCTTTATTGCAATGTCTTTTTGTTTGGAAGCCCTTGCACGCTACGAGCCAGAGAATGTTCCAAGTTTTGACGGGGGGGCCTTGCCCGCTAGGCTGTGGATTTGGGGTGCTCTGGCCATGAAGCTCCCTTGATCTTCAAGGAGAATCTGCGCTGCGTGTTCAACCGTTCAACCGATTTGTCTCAGGGGCTGTAGTTGAGCAGGAAGTTGTGGTGGTTCCACCTCTCCACTTGCTACGCATGACTGCGTCAGCAATCAAATCTGGCATCGATCATTGGATGCCACTCCCGGTTGGACGGAGGCAAACCGCGAATCCTCGATTTGCAGAGTATGCCGAGAGTGTTTGTATACAGCGCCATAGGGTCTATGAGTCATAGGGCCAATAGAGTATTTTTTCATGACTGAATGACTGTCATGCGTTTTGCCTTTCCGTGAGCTGTGCCATTTCATCAAGGGTGTGGTGCAGGTGTCCACTTGCAGACGGTGCTGCCTTCAATTTGACAGTGTTGGTGGCCGACGGCGCTTCTTCGAACGGTTTGCTCAAGAGGTCAGAAGTTGCAACACAGTAGCGCAAATAATCACCCAAACAATTGCTGCGAGACTGCGAGACCAAAAGAACTGAACCTAACCTAACTGACTTCACTGACTAAACTTTTCCTTTGCATGTCTCTTGGACCAAGGTAATGGCCCATGAATCAAGCACTGAAAAGACAACAAACCTAGTCTGGAGCTTGGTCCGTCAGTCTGAACACCCTGAACTTGGTCTTCAAAGAAGTTAATTTCATAATTTGTAAGCTTTTTGTGTGCAGCCAAAGCCTAAGCCGATGCCCCATAGGTCTTGGAATGCGTTTGCCAATGCCATTGTGTTCACTTATGCAACGCAGACCAAGTCTTTCGAGTGGACCGAGTTTGGCTTGATGATTTGATTTTGATGTTTGTTTTCTTTGCAGTGGGCTCTGCAGAGCTCAACTTTGAGAGGATTTGCCATTGGAGTGGCCTGCAGAACCTGAGGACAAGGATGGGCCAGCGCCCGGGGGTAACAAAGGAAAAGGAAGGGGTGGTAAAGGGAAAGGAAAGGGGAAGGCCGGGAAGGCTAAAGCTCAGCCGGCAGACACAGATGCACCCAATGCCCGGCGACAGCCACCGAAGAAGCAAACCAACCAAAATGTCCTCACCAACCTCGTTCGATGTGGCAACCAAATGGGGAATTCTTCCTCCTGGTCTATACTCAAAAAAACGCTCTTCGAGTTGGTTTTGAGTACCTTGACTGTGGCCGATTACGCCGATGCCGATTCCATTCAATATTTCTATCATCTATTTAATTATATTTTTTTTGTAGAAGCTGGAGGTTGATTCGCTCGGCCAGTCAGTTGATTGGCTTGCGATAGCCATAGTCCATAGTCATTTTCACTAGGGTTGCACACGCTTTGTGTGCTGAGGAAACCTTTGTGTGCGACCAGTCTCGGACATTTGTGAGCAGACCGGGCAGCAGCGCCGCAGCGACAACATCGATACACTCACGCTTTTGGGGAAGTGGCAAACCCCCGAACAGCTGCAAGCGTTGCGCGCAGCTGGTCGTAAGAAACCAGCCTTGATGGAAACAGCAGAGGAGCTCATGATGCGCCTAAGTTGCAATGCAATTTTACCATTTACAGTGTCAGTCTGGGCCAACTGGGTGTTTGGGTTTTGTTAACTTTGCCCAAGGCTTGTGGGTTGGTCAGATTGGTCGGGGCCTTCTAATACGGTGTACCTTAATGTGGACGAGCCCAAATGCAGCAGCCCACAACTCTTGCGTTCTTTGGCAACTCACCTGACCACCCTTTGTGAGCACCTCTTTTTCTCCAGCAAACCACCACGGCCAACGCAGTCTCGCTGGACTGGAGTTCCCTCAGTGAGCCGGTGGTGCCTAGCTTTGTCATTGTTCCACCAAATGCTTGGACCATTGCTCTCATCCCTGGCCACCTCCGGAGGAAAGGACCCAGGCCCAGGCTTCGGAGCAAGTGAGGGGGGCAGTCCTTGACAATGATGCCGGAAACTCAAGAACTACGATTTTGTGTTTGTCACTGTCACACTTGTGGGAAAGTGTTTTTGTGTGTCTTCTTACGCTGCTGTGGTAGCAAACTTTTAATATCATTAGTCACCCAGCCTAGCTTGTTGATAAGTGAGGTCCAAGTGTCAGACTCCGATGCATTCAGAGCGCAACAAACAACTCGACGGAAGCTACTTGCCACATGGCCTTTGCCTTGGCTGGCTCCCTTTTGCCCAGTGTTCAGGGGATCCGCAGTACTCAGGTCTAAAGAGCCCTACACACCTGTGAAGCTTTTTCTCACGCTGGTGGTCAATGAGCCTGTGAGAAGATTGCTGTTCTACATTCTTAAGTTTGAGCCATGGGCTTGGCGCGCTGCGCTACTAACAGTGTTCATTCATGTCCGTCCACCACCGGCTTAAGGTCCAATGACCTTTTCCTGGATGAGGAGAAGCGTCAAGCCTTTAGGCAACTGTGTGAGCAGTACTTGTTCAACCTTGAGAGTCATCAACCCAGTTTCAGAGGGTTGGTTCAATTTGATTCGATTTGAATTTGATTCAATTTGGCAACTGTCTAGCTTTTTTGACCGACCATGGTGTGTTCTCAAGCTTTGCTTCTTTCTGCGTTGCGTCTCAGGCATAGAACCTGATGAGGATGAGATGGTTGATGCCGCCCAAGGATTTCCAGCCTGGCCAATTCCCCAGTCCAATTGTGATTGGCTTGGCCTTCGCCTTTCTCTTCCAGGTTGCCCAAGGCCCAGGTTTGCCAAGGTTGCTTTTCTTGAGCAGGTGCTCCGGCGGTCTTACTCAGAAGAGCTTGGATGACCTTGCCGAATTCTTGTGCAAGAACGATCTCTATTTGAAGCTTGCGCGCATGTATGGGGCCCCAGTTCTTTACTCCATCTGGATCTCAAGTCACGTTTGTCAGTTGTTGTTTTCCTTTGGGGGGTGAGGTTTGGACCTGATAGCCATCATTCACTTCCTCTCCCACAGCTCTTGAGACTGACGAGGCGGTTCGTGTTAGCAGGCTTTGGCCTTAGCATTGCTCCCTCAGAAACTGCAACCGACCAAACAAACTAGTGAAGTAATCAACGGTGATGGTTGATTGCGGACTATCCGGCAAGGTGCAGCCGGCATTTGGTACAGGCAGGCTCCATGACAGTAGGCTGCAGACTTCATACCCTTCAATTAAATTCAGCAACGCAGCGCAGTTCAACTCAAAAAATATCATTGGTTGTTTCGTCAGTGACCCAAAGAACTGTAGCGTGACTCAGCATGACAGAAACAATTTGTTGGGAAGGTTGCACCATCCGCTCAGCGAACCACCATTTGCCTACTTGGGCTTGAGCGATCCAAGAACAAGTGAAAGTGATCGTTGGCTGCTCAGAATGTGTATTCGTGCTTAGCAAGGGATGTGGTTGGAACATGGCAATGGACCAGGGACCAGGGACCAATGGAGTAGCTGTTTTTGTTTGTCAGGCCAAGCGTGCTGGGAGAAATTCCAAGCGACAAAGCCGTGCTGCCAAGACCCTGGGTTCAGCCGCCCTTTGCAAAAGGTTGGGGCCTGGGACGTGACTGTCTATTGTTTTGTTATTCCACCAGGTCACGAGGGTGAATCATGTTGGTTTCAGTCCAAGTTCAGTCTTGTTTTGTGAAGCTTGGAGGCCTTGGACAGAGTCGAGCGGCCCAAAGCTCAAGATCTTTTCCGGAAGGTTGTTGTGTCCTCCGGCCGCCATGCCCGGCTTGGCATATTTCAAATGGAGTGTGCCCACCGTTTCAACCAGACCCTTACGCTTGCAAGCAAACATCTTGGTAGAGGGAAGGTGTTTGGCCTCATAGCATCAGATGCAGTTTTGCACTCCGTGTATCAGCAGCACAAGCGTCTCTTGAACAAGTGCTTTGCTTAGCTTTGAAGGCTTGCGCAAGTCTCACTGAAGGCTTTTCACGGTTGGTGTCCATTCAGTGTTCCCAGGGCTTGGATTCCTTTCGAACCTAGGCGCCGTCGACACCTTGCAGCTGACTCTGGTGGCAGCGTGAAGTCCTCCAACAAGAAAGACCGGCGTAGAGTGAAGAAAGACATGGGTCTCTTCAAGAGGGCAGGCAAGAAGAGATGACTTTTTCATTGTTCTGTTTCTTTTTAGAATATATGATATATGTATTACACGTCGTTGTTGACATTAGGCGGAATGGCAGGGGATTACATACAGTGTGACTCGATATGCCGATGCCTCCAGGCCACACTGCCAGTGGAAGCGGGCAGAATGACAGCCAATCATCTTCGACCGTAGATGATACTTTGAGTAGCAGTAGCGCACGATGCGGCAAGAAGACGAGCTTACACCTTGTTCATTCAGAACTGTGGGCTCAATTCAAGCAAGTGTGTCCAGATCGTGGGAGACTAAGTCGAAACAAAGTTGCTTTGAGACCTTTTGACACTGCCGCAGCATAAGCCACCCGAGATATTGACTTTCGCCGCAGCTCTGAACCAGGCTTGGAGATTGCCAAGGGCATGTCTTCGAAAATGTTCAAGGAATTTGCCAGCTCCCAAATGGAGGCTGTGACTGTGTGTTCCTGCTCAGTTGTCCTCTTGATCTTGATTGAAACAGATTCGTCATTCAATTCAATCACCGAACCAGTCATGTTTTTGTGATAGTAGTGGAGAGGGCAAACGACAAGCTTTTGGGGGCCCATTGCCTTCCTGGCCATTGCGCAGGGATTGCCGAATACGATGAAGAGCCTACAAATGACAGCGAAAGCTGAGAACTCACTTGTGAAGCATGCCCGGTTGGAGAACCTGAAGCAGGCGGAGACATCTTGCAACATGCTAACTGCCACCGCGGTATTGTGATGGTAGTGACCAGTAGTGGTTAGTTGGGACCCTCGGGTTCAGGAGAATTTTGGTGGGCCAGAAGAACAAGGTGATATGTGGCAAACTCAGACAGTCTCAGATGGGCGTGCAAATTTCAGCCTTTGTTTCTTAACTGCGCTGTAGGAAAGGACTTTGGGATTGTCCGTGCAATTCACAATATCCTATCTCTGCCGACGTCATCAGTCAGATGAGGCCGGGCCAAGCCACCTTCCTTTATTTATTTGTATTTGCCCTGCAGTGGCAGTGGTTCAAAGTCTTTCGGTTCAGATAGGGTTCTCCGACTCTCCCTTGTTGTCATTGTATGGGCCCATGGCCCATGTGTGCTCTGCATACTGTATACTTTGTGTCGTCAGGAAGACAGGCTTCAATCGAACCACAGCGCCCGCCGAATTCCAACAGTTTATTGCAGCAAAAGATCATTCTGCTGAGTTGCAGAAGGAGCTCAAGTCACGCGCTGAGAGGTATCAGCCTGCTTGCTTGAAGAGGGGAATGTGTGCTTTGCATCCTTGTGCAAACCGGCATGCTCCCTTGCATACTCACATCTTCAGGGCCATCAGAGCGAGTCTGGCCAAAGCATTTGGAGAAAAAACATCCAAGGATGTCCTTCTGTCAGGCGATGTGATCCTTCAGCTTTGTTGGAAGGACAAACTGCCAGATTCAGAACAAGACCGACGTGCAACAGCCTCCGGCTCCACCAGTTCTTCTTCTGGCGTTGCTTCCCCCCGAAGAACCAGTCCATGTGAAATATTTCATTGTGGTGTCATAGCTTGACTTGACTGGTTGTTGTCCAATAGTTATGTGACCCCATAAGTATATGATATATATATATATATTGATATGGGCGATATGGGCCCAGCTGAGGCAAAAACTGTTCTTCGGCCACAGTTCGCAGTCTTGCTGGAAATTTTCCCGCATGAAAGCGTTGAGACTCACAACTGCATAAAGCTTGTAACTGCACCGTCAGTGCTTCGGTCACATAGACTTGTCATGATTTTTCAGCAACGACAGGACAACAAATACCGTATACCATATTTTTGGATCCATTCTGCTTTGGTAAACCCCTTGCAAGGAATACGCTTCAGATTACTTCGCCATTCCGCTTTCAGACATCCCTGGAACTTGCAGCAGACCTACTTCAATCCTCCGAAAACGGGCCATCGGGTGTGTGGTTGAAGGTGTTGGCGAGCCATGCGCCCACTTCTTCACAGTAACTTGTTTTGGAAAATCAATTGGGAAGCTGAATGTAATGGAACCAAACTGAACCGCTGTCGTGTGGATAGTCAAAGCTACCTTCTCCAGGTGCCTGGATATGTTGGCCATGGATGGTGTTGACCTGCTTGTGAGTAGCCGGATGTGCGACATTGATTCGGCAGTGTGTCTTTGGCTTGCCTGTGAATTTTGGTAGTGGCCTTGGGCCTTGGGGCCTTGCTGAATTTGTGAGTTGTGAATTGCCATCCTATAATGATCGTGCGCTGACGATATCGTGATTGCTTGCCCGTTGGTGGTGTGAACTTTGAAGGGTTTCAATCTAGGTGGCCATTGGAACGTGTGGCGGACGAAGCTGACGGCAAATACACTGACATTTCCGACCCCTTGGATGTTATCAATCAAGAGTGCGGTGAAGAGGCTGAAGTGCCCGACCATTTCGAGGCTTGTGTTGTGTGATTCTTTTATTTCATCCTCCACTCACCCACTCTTTCTCAATCTTGTACACTCCTGAGTCGAGCTTTGCTTGTGCAAGGAAGATGAGTGGATGGCTGCGAAGCGCATGGACCTTGAAGCAGAATTTGATTTGGAGACTCTGTATGGATTGAGTGAGGAGGACAAGGGTGGGGACCGGGAGGCTCATTCGTGGTAAAGCAACAAGTGGAAGGAGAAGTGAAAAGACAAGGCAATGCAATTGTAAGAGGCACCGTTAGATGTGGAAAAATTTCATATTTTCTTCACTGGGACCCAGCAGCTGTGCTAGCTGCCTGTGAGCTCCACAGTGACTGCTACGCTACCTGGCCTCTTGCTACCAGCCCAGATGACGATCGGCTTGTCAAGTGGCTTGGAGAAGCGCCAGCTTACCAGAATGGTAAAGATCATATGCGATCCCTGCCTCCTGGTTGGTACCAACATCGCCCAAGGCGATAATCACCTTGAGCAGCCGACTGAAATTAGATTTGGTCAATGTCACCTCTTGTAGGATTGATGGGTGGCGTGACCTGGGGTTTGGGGCCTGGGCCAGGCGGCCTGGGAATGACATGCTGAGATGACGTGGGATTGAAAGTTGCAACTGAACTTCCACCACTGCTGTACAAGTTGTGCGTGTCATGTGATCAGTGGCTTGGCTCGACTACATTGGAGCGACAGGATACATGATTTCATTGGATCAATCATATCATAACTTTGTCATGTCCTGTCTTTCTACTATCTGCAGCCATTTCTTTGGGGGTGGGCAGCCGACGCTTGCGAGTGGCGGCTTGGAGCTTGGTCACACGATGGATGGTTAGCAAGCACACTACAACCAAAAGTCTAGTCGAGTCTAGTCTAAATGAACTCCTGCTGTGCAGTGTGATGGCTCAAAGCTGCAGCTGAAGCTGAAGTGGCCACAGGTCACAGGCTTCTTTTGTTCCAGGGGTTAATATGAGGGTTGGTGGGTCCAATGCGGCGCGGACTGCTGCTGAAAATGATGACAGCTCTTCTTGGGAGATCAGCAGCGACAGTACAGTCGGTGATGGTGGTGGGAGTGCCAGTCCAGCAAATAGTGAAGAAGCCAGAGAGGAAGAGGATTCAAATGAAGAAGCTGAGCAGCAGGTTGAATCCATGGAAGCCTTGCTGCCACTCCCCAGCGGTGTGTCGACCATTGACCAGGCAGGTTGCATTAGTGCTGGTGAGGCACAAACCGTGAATGTTCATCATCATCACCATCACCATCACAGCGATGCCTTCAATTTCAACGCGATCCACAAGCATGCGCATTACAAGAACATCAATGTCGACAACTCCAACCACACCCACCACCGCTTCACCATCAAGCACCGACACATTTACGTCACTCATCATCACCACCACCAGCATGACCATCATCATCATTACCCCTACCCTCTTATCTGTGGAAAGTGCGGGAACATGAACTTGAGCAGCTCACCTCTTCTTCATCCTCCTGGGCCACCTGGGTTGAGGAGAAGTTCTTCCGAACCTATCGTCAGGTTCCAAGTTCCATTGCCACCACCACTGGAGGCACCTGTTGATATTTGTCCTGATCTTGAGGGTGATGGTGGGGATCGGGATTGTGGCGATGATGAAAATGATGTGTCAAAGAAGCGCCCTTTAAAGAAACAAAGAACTGAGAAAGAGAACCAGGGTGAGGGCAAAGGTGCGAACTAGTGAGAGCAGTGAGAGTGAGCTGCAGCTTGGGTTTGCTGTGGCCTTGCGCTTGTGGCTGTAAAGCGCCACACCATTAGCCTAGTGTAGTCAGGATCACTAGAGTAGAGTGCCTAACTTCGACACATCATGGGAATGGTGGCAGCTTGAGAATGTTATTCACCGCAAAGAAAATGTTGTGTGATTCCAGGATCCAAGACCATGAGAAGCAATAATGTTACATGTTTTGATTTTGAAGCCGTGTGAAATACATGGTTCAACCCAATTGCAGCATACTGCCTGGTGCAAAAACATGACAAACAGCAGTCAGTCATGTTCAGTCCATTGTACCCGTTTGAGTCGAGTGCGTGGTGGAAGAGGATGTGGGGGAGTGCATCGATCCAAACGGAAAAACAACACCCCTCCATATGCGGCGTCCAAGTCAAAGGTGACGATAGTATTCTAAAGATTCTAAACGCATTTGTTCTTTGCCTGTATGGTATTTGTTGCAAAGGTCGCAGAAATGGCCAACAAGGCTGACATGGACCCGCTGGATGTCCCTGCCTCAAGTTGACACCCTATTACTACCCTATTGTTAATTATCTATTCCCTTAACGGGAGAGAGGAAAGACCAAGCGCCCCAAACTGCGAGAAGGATTGACTGCCGGCTAAGATTAGGTTTCCAAGGCTTGGGTCCTCACTCTCTTCCGTTAGGTGAAGAGACACAGAGACAGGTTTTGGCCTGCTGAGTTTGTGCCAAGTTCATACCAATCATTGGACAGCCTGCGGATTGCAATGATGATGGGTCTACTGACGCATCACTGTCTGCCGCCACAGCCTGGGGCTCATAATGTGAGTTCATGGTGGTGTTCATTGTGTTCTAAAGGCAAGAGAGGGTAAAATATGCTCCATTGTTCCATCATTCATTCTCATTACTTGGGATTCATCCACATTCCAGTGCCCATTTCAGTTTGTGAACCTTGCGCAGAAAAGTATCATTGTAAATAAAACAGGCAGTGAGGCCCAGAAATACTCCGTTGAGGTTTTTCTTTCGACTGAGGAACCTGAAGTGGTCACTTTGATTCTACCGCTCTGCAAGGAGTATTTCGAAATGATAGAGCAAGGCAGGAAAAGTGTTGAGATACGTGCGGCCTGTCCATACTGGGAGAGCCGCTTGCAATCCCGGACACACCTTGTCCTCCAGTGTGGTTTCTGGTTGCAATATGACTTCAATTTGGATTCTAGATTGTCTGTCAACTGGCCATGCCACACGTGCATAGAACATGTGCTACAGCTGCATTGTTGTTGTTCTCTCTTGCCTGCTCTGACAAGAGCCAGCATTGTCACCACTCAGGTTACAATCCTGCAAGACGTGTGGGTCCAACAAAGATCCGGATGATTGAGCGAATGCCCACAGACAATGCGATACGCATGTATCACATCCCTCCTTCTCAGAAGGACAAATTGTTTCGAGGGTATCCCAATGTCTTTGCAATTCACTTTGACAAAGTGGGACCTTGCCAGTAAGAAAGGTTTCAAAGGTGTTCTTGAGGCTTGAGATAGCCACATGATGCCACATGGTGCCATAGTGCGAAGCATCTTCGGATAACATTGAAAAACACATTATAACATTATTTTGTGTGGTTTCAAAAGTTTTCTTCAAACAGACTCCAAACCTCAAGGGAAGACA
>CAXAMN010023635.1:5834-15938 GCA_963970005.1 Durusdinium trenchii
GGTGGGGTGGGATCGCTATCGACTGGGTCACCCAGCGGTCGAGGTTCTGGCTACCTCGGCTTAATGTACAGTCAGGCCCCAGTTAGATCCTACACCAAGGATCGAGCTGGGCTGCAGGGGGACGACACCCCGAAAGGGGGAGGATATAAGGTCAAGAACCGAAATTCCTCATGTGGGAACCTCTGCAGGCCACATTGGACCCAGGTTGTGGCTTACCACTGCTTGTCGGTCCTTTGTGGTGGAAAGGGTACCGCCCCAGGGTGCGCCCCAAGAGGGAGCCCAAAGGTACCAAGCGATGGACGGTTCGGCATAGGTTATACTCGATTAGCAACGGCGCTCGGCAATTTCGAGCAAGGAAACATCGAAGCAGAAAGTGCTGTAGTAGCTCAGTGGCTGACCTCCGGGCTACGGGTTGCCATGTCCCGCACAGGGTGGCATCTGCTGTCTCCCCGCTTCATGCTGACCAAAGTCCCTGGTGGTGTCCTCAGTGACTACTACAACCATGGATATCCCTTCACTCCGAGGATGGCAGATCGCCCATACAACCAATATGGCTCACATCTCTATACCGAAGAACGATGGGATCAGCTCTCTGTGTATGGCTCACTGGGAACCCCAACTTTAGACTTCAACTCGCGGACCACAAGCAGGCGCTTCGGGACCACATGGGCTACAGTCAAGAAGCCTCCGACCCAAGTTATAAAGCTCGCCGGACTGTCCCCCCGCCAGGAGCGGGAAGCTCCTCGTAGGCAGCAGGGTCTTCCTGGCACAGTAGGCCCCCCCCATCGCCCTCGCCCTATGGGTGGTCCTATGGGTGGTGGCAGTAAGGTAGTCGACAGTAGGGGTCCTCCCATACAGCAACCGTCTCCGCGTCGCTCGATCCTCTCCAAGAGGTGGGTGGCCTTAGCCACCCTCCTTCTTGTGGCCTAATTGTCATCATAGTGTTCGCAATGGCTATATGTTCGGTGTCTCAGTAGTTTGGCTCAAGCAAACTGAGCAAACACGCTCGAACTACCGCCTACGCGACAATGACGGCTCACCCAGATCGTTATGAGATCAGCCTCGAGTTGGTTACCATAGCAGGTACGGCATATACAACGCAAGCAGACCTCTCCCATTATGAGGATGTGGCAGAGCTTGAAGACGACATTCTTTGCTTTCTGCCGACAGTCTCTGACTTAGATGTCTTCGGCTGTGAACTGGAGTTGCTCAGCCTTCACACGCAGCAACCCCTGCCAGAGGCATTTCGCACTGTGCTCCTGCAACGACCGCAGCTCCAAATTGTCGTTCGTCCCTGCATGGTAGATGGGCATTCCATCTGGCAGTTCCAGGACGACGGCAAGGAAAGCTACCCCAAAGCTGTTCGTGTCCCGGCCAACCCGCGAGGGGAAATTGCTGACAGAGCATTTTATGCTGCACCCTCGCTCCGGCACGTAGAAGTGGCAACTGGCATTCAACATGTAGGAATTGCGGCCTGGCAGACGAGTCAGCAACTACAAATTGTCAAGCTTCCACCCTCGGTAATAAGTCTGGCGGAAGGGACTTTCCAAGGGTGCTATGTGCTGCGAGAGGTGGCCGCTCCGGGGTGCGTCCAATACGGTCCAGGGTGTTTGCGGAGTGCTGCTCCCTAGGTCGAGTTGGGGCCAGTCATGAAACAGAGGACAGCAACGTCCTGGCACCAGGGGCACAGCTAGGCAAATATGCGTCTATGCTGAAGAGAATGCTTTCGCCATTTGTCCTGCTATGCGATGGCCACCCTGGCTGCATATGATCCCGGACATGGGGTATACCCCTGGTCTTGGATGAAAACAAGCCTTTCTGGCCGCAGCAAGCGCGGTCTCGCAGTTACTCGTCAAGAGTCTGGGCACGCGCCTTAGCGTGAGTCCAGGGTAGGTCAGAAGTCACACCAGGACAAATTCCATAGGGGAGCTGAGAAACATCGCAATTGTACCCTTCCATAGGAGGTTCCACCCATGCGTATCATGGCGATATGCCCGCACTTTGGAGCTAGGGGCAAGCAAAGGAAAAAACTGCACATCGCAAAGGACATGTGTCCCTGAATAAACTGGATAACCTGTCTAGTCCAGGCAGCGCTGAGAGCTGTCGACAGATGCCAGTGATCGCAGGGCAGAAAACTGTTCAGACCTGCCAGAACCAGCAATTTCTTTGCGGCTGGAATAGGGGACAAGCAAACCGACAGCGGAGTACGGCAAGTAAGATGCGCAAGTACCAAGTAGGATCACCGACCTCTTCTCGCCATTCGCAACGCTGTGAGCCAATAGGAATGAGAGCCTTAGCTCCTCGTTCCTAACAGGCGGGTGGTAGAGAGTGGCAATGGAGGATGCCCAGGGGGAACCTTAGTTCCCTTTGTTGATGTCCGACATTTCCAATTTTGTACAAAGAGGTACAGATACCATGCTAGGATTGTCTAAAGTTTCACCTGTTTCACACGGGCCTTGCACGCAGCCGATCACCTTTTGCAATGGTGCAGCACTTCACGGATCTAGAAGACACCCCTTTTTGTTTGTTGTTTGGCACCTTTGAGTGCCAAAGGGTGCTGAGTTGACCTCCCTTCGGGGGGGTGTGCCCTTTCGCACCCTTACCTGCAGGCTTTCGTCGTTTGCTATGGCCGCCACTGATTGATCACCGCTTGGTAACGTGCCACTGGACTTGTAAGTGCAACCAATTGCACGGGTTGTGCCACAAGAAAGGTCTTTTCCACGGCATGCTGCATAGCTACGCTACTCCATTTGACATGGATGCAACCGACGTTGGAGCACTGCGATACTCCTGACCTGCATCGTGACCATGATTTTGCCGCACTGTGGTGTGGCCGCTGGTCACTTGCAATCATGAAGTAAAGTCCCTTTGAAGCCTTTTTTTTGTGACTTTGCTAGAGCGCAGACCTGCGCCGATATGCTTTTTGTTCGTGAATTCAGGCCCATCTCTAGTCACTCGTTTTCGTTTCACCCGTTTCACCTAGCACAGAGGAAAGGCTACATGATGGTGGAGACTCGGCCTGTGGGCTTTGGGTTGTTTGGTTTGGGTTGTGTTGGGTGTCCTTGTTCTTTTCTCCACCATCAGACTGTTCTTCCCTCCCTTCAACGATGACCTGGGCACCATGCCCACACGGCGTCCGTACTCGTGGAAAAAAAAGCATAGGTGCAGCGATTCGATCACGGCGAGGAACAACATCAGGGGGTGTGAGCTTCAGATCAGTGAGACTGACTTTGCCTGTAGGAAGCTGGCACTGTAGCCAGTGCCAGTAACAGTGTTTATGCTTGCCCATCCACCTTGCGGAGTCTGCTACATACGTGATGTGCAGGGATCGTTGCAACATGTCAAGTTCGTTATCTGTCGGCTTCCAGTCGCACAAGCAATCTTCAGCAGCATGGACAAGATAGTAGTTGCGCCTGTCAGGCTCTGCAGTGGCAACAAGTGCCGCTAACACACTCTTCGGCATTGCAATGGCGCCGAGGCGCGCTGTGATCTGACTGGCTGGCCAGAGGCAACGAATTGCTAAGGCAATCACTGCTCCAGTGTAGCTGCCTGCACTAAAGCCATTTACCGTAAAGTGGGTGGGATCTTCCTGCTTAGCCGGCCGAAGACACCCAAGCACTGGCAAGTAGGCAATAAGTCGCAGCGGCTGCAACGAAAGTAGCTTCCACCAAAGACCGCTGAGAAAGGCCTGGTGTGGCAGCCGTCTGTGAGCTGGGAGTAGCCTCGCTGCTTTCAGCACGTGCTGCGTACGTTGATACAGGAGGGCTGCCTTGCCATACCCAAGGTCTTCCCATTTTTGGCAAGGGTTCTGCGTGAGCGCAAATAGGGTGGCGACTTCATGTACTCCGGTCGACCAACCATAGGCAACACCCCATTCCTGATCTTTAAGGACATCTGCGGGGGAGAGGGACGGCCCGTAGACTTGACTTTCCCCCACAGGCGGACACATGCAATGGAAGTGCGGGGGGACATCCCCTTCAAGGGCTCCTCCCCCCAAGACCACCACAATTGATTTGAAATACTGAGGGTAATGGTGGGAAGTTATGACCAATCCAGTACTCATTGAGCTGCGCAATCATCCACAGGACAGTGACCCATAGTATTTCACCTTGCTGACGCTGGTAGATAGCTTCAAACACTTGTGGCGCAATACCTTCCAAAGGCATAAACGAGCCTTGGAGTTGACAGAGCAAGTCATTATTGGCTTGTAGAAACTGCTCTTTTTCCCCCGGGACAAGACACTTGGGGTGAGCCAGAGCAGCTTGCAGTTGCTCATACGGACATGCTTCAATGTCCTTGTGGATTGCAATAATCCCTCGTAGCTTGGCGACTTGACTCCAGGGCACAAAAAGGGGAGGAGACAGCCGTTGCGGACAGAGAGTGCATGGACTAGGGTTGACTGCCCTGCGTCAAGTCTCTTTCGATTGCTTTAGTGAGTCTATCTGCGAACCTCCAGACAGGCCGCCTTGCCTTGGTATCTAGACCCAGACCACATGTCAGTCCGAGCGACACAGTCATCAGTGGCACCATGTTTACCCCTTTTGTTGGGATCACAATGCAACCCGCCCTCGACCTGTGGTCTGGTCCTTGTATGGACTGTGCATGTGGAAGCACTTTTGGCCTAGCCCCGTCACCAGCCCGGCGGAACTTGGCCCTGGCCGCACGATCAAGTGGCCACGGCAATTCCATCCAACGCTCTCACCCCTGAAGGAAGAGCGCGAACTCCATGGGTCACCAGCTGGGCTCGTGCTATCTTCCAACAGGGAATACTATCAGTGCTCCCAATGCTAACAGGGCCATGCACAGTCGCGTCGTTGCCAGGTGAACACCTCTTCCAAGCTAGTGCGTTGCCGCGCAACCGAATGCAACCTGCCATATTTCATGCCTTTGGCAAGGCCAAAGTTGGGGTGCAGGTTGCTCTGCGAGAATTGGAGCACTTAGCTGTGGAGTCAGTTTCCACGCTTTCGTCTGACACTTCTACCAGAAGAAGCAGTCGTGTCATGCTCCCAGCGGACTGTGCTTGCTGCGATTGTCTGCCGAAATGACCAGACCTGCATTTTATTCCAAGTGAGCCTCGGTGAAGAGTAGCATGCCTGTACCTGCACAGAAGCTGGACTCTGAACGCACACACCCTGTGAGGCCAACCCACTGGTGCTGCTGATGCCCCAGCTGCAGCAGGTCTTGCACTTCGAAAAGCGTGACTGGTGCACAGTCATTGCCAATGAGTGCGAAGTGCTGTGCAGGATGCAGGAACCGCGCTGCCTGGACAAAGACTCCTGCCCAGTAGTACAACCTTGTGAAGGCCAGTAGTAGCATCGGCACAGACCCAAAGTATGTCAGTTGCTTCTTCTTGGGAACCCACTAGGGACCCACGTGAGGCCCACCATGCTGCAAATGCAGGCCAATGCGGGACATCAGCTGGCATTCGATTCTACTATCAGGCAGATCAGTTGATTGCTCATAATCAGGTCTCGGTGCAACATTAGTGTCTGAATAATGGCAGCAGTATCAGGCAGGTCTCCCTCTGTTTCAAGAGCGGCATACCCGTCATCCTTTTTGAATGGTTGTGCATGGACCTCAGACAACACAAGCGTGGGGCGAGTGGAAGAATCAAGGCCGAAAGGACTGCAGAGAGTATCTTGCACGGCCATTGCCGCACAAACATCCTCCTGGACTGCGTCACGCTAGCCCCCGTACCCCCGCAAAGTTGGCCTGGTCATCTGCTGTGAGCCACTCCGCATGATCACGTGTGAATGCAAGAGCCAGATGGACTCCATCTTCTGCACCATCAGTTGGGTCCAGTGAGTTGCCGTCCTCCATCCATGGGTCGTTGTGACATTGGAGTTGCTCTGCTCGAAAATGCTGATGGTGGCCCCTGCCAGCTAAAGTTGGCAGTTGCACTGACGCGAGCAAACGAAAAGGCAACAAGGGTGATGTCAGCTGAGGCTGACCTCACTCCTACATGCAGGGCGCTGCGACCTGCTGTGAGCCAAACGTTACGGCAAGTGCTTCTGCAAGAAAGCAACTGCATCTAGCTTTTAGCAGGAGACCCACTTCCCAAAAGAACAGTGAGAAAAAGGGGACTGATTGTGCCAGATCCTGTCACTGGTCGTGATCGTCTGCATGCGGGTGCAAGAGAGAGTAACCAGGCAACGTACACTAGGCCACACAGCTGGGAGTAAGTCTGCCAGGGGAGTGAGAAGGGCACCCTGCACATCTTGAGGCAGATAGTCCACTGTTTGTTCAATTTCCTGCACCAAAGCATGCAGACCTTGCACTCTTGCGTGTGGAGCCGATTCAATCTGGTGGTGCGTGCGTTCTGTTTGACGCTGAGGGGGCACTTGTTCCGCAGGCTGCGTGTCTGCTCGAAGGCCCTGCCGTTGTTGCCTATCAGTAGTAGTCCAGAAACCCACGCGCCGAGGAGCGAGCCTGAAAAGGGGCGTGTCTGCAAGAAAATGTTGAGAGGGTTTGTGTTCTCTGTAAGGACCCTGCCGCTCACTAATTCAGCCAAAACAGTGAGGAGGTGGCTTTCGTGGTGCTGTATGTGCAAAATCATCCTGCGGAGCCGAGTTCGTTGTGCCATACGTCGTTGTGGCCCCCCTAGTGTTGACTGTAGCACACCCCTAATGATCGAGCGGGATGATGGCACCTTCCACAGTCCCGAAGCTTCAGCAGGGCTGGCGGAAACTCGAAACCTTCCGTCCATTCTGGGAAAGGGGTGTTTACGTTTTCTTTGACTGCGTCCACTGGAGAAAAAATGCAGTGAATAGCACCGCGCCCTCCGCCCACGATAAATGAATGTACGATGAGGTCCAGAACCCCATACCGAATATCCCCATGTTGAAGCTCAAAGCGCACAAAATTTGTGACATCGACATACGTGCCATCATCGGCCAGAAGCAAAGGTTCTGGATGTGTCTGCGTGGCAATTTCGATGTGTAGTGTGGCTTCCCGATAGTGCACGTAAGCGCAAACCCGGCTGTTACTATGCAAAAGAAGGCCGGAAGGCAATCTGTTTCTATCGCTCTGAGCCAAAGGGCTGCAAAAGGCAAACAAGAAAAGACATTTGGTAGGGGGCCCTTGTCAACATGGGAAGAGGGGCAGTGGGTCTCTCTATTGGTTTACTGGACAGGGCACTTCTTTGGGTGTGCAAAGGCACGCGGCGGCGGTAGATGCTCAAGCGTTCCGTCCTCCGCTACACGATATTGAATATGCCCGTGCGATATGCACTGCTGTGCAGGGAGTCCACTGCTAGCTGCCTGTCGGGGAGGCCAGCCATCTGCCGCTTCCGCAGTTGGCGGCATCTCCATACCCCCTGGGCCGGCAGGAGGTAAGTCTGTGGCAGCCATGGTTGCTCCCCTGTCAGCCGTGTCAGGAAGTCGTGCTGCATTCGAGAGTACCGCCAGCAGCTTTTCATGGGCAGGGTCAACTGTTGAAGCATGCTTGGGAGGATGTGCAGGCCTCTTTGGTTGGGTACGACCAGTAGTTTTCCGTTTAGGTGAGGCTTCCTCCTTCCGAGGGGGGCTTTTGTGCCCCGTTGTCTGCAGCCCGGCTTTGACCGGAGCCATATGAGTCGAAGCAGACTCGCGCCCTACCTGCTGAAAAAGCGGGTGTTGATCTGCAATTGTGAGGAGGAGAGCATCAAAAAATTCAGCTAGTGGTAGTCGTATGCGCAAGACCACCTCAACTTGCGGGCGCCCATCGGGGCCGTGGGTGAGGGAACACTGATGAGGGCCAACGATGAAAGGGAGGAGGGCCATGGGCAAAAGCTGCTACTGGTCGTCCTATTCAGGCTGAGCGTGCAATCACTACTCAACTTCGAGCCTGAACAGCCGCAGGCTTTGAGTCTCATGCAATATTGACAAGAGAAACAAAACTACCTGAAGGGTGACATCCGTATTTTGGATCGTTAGGAAAGTAAAGAGACCAGAGATGCGAGTCAGCGTACTCGTTACTTGACCAGCGAATAAGGACGGTAGCCAGGTTCGATTTGTTCATAATAGGACGCCGCTCATATGATAGCACTCTGCGTCTCTTGCAGGGCATTAAGTATCGTGTCCATTTCGCTAGCTAGCACCCTGCACGCATTGGCCCCTGATTGAACATTACAGTGCTGACGACGTTTGTGTATATTCTGAAAGGTACTCTGGATATCGCACGCCAGGGCACGCACTGTGCTAGCACGAGGGATGAGTTCTCGACTAAGCCGTGCGTGCGGCGCATCGTGACCAGCAATCACTTCCTGATCAGTAAGAGCCTGCAAAGCATATACGCCGAGCTGGGCAGGGGGCCGTACTGTATTGGCATGGGGCGAGCTTGTGTTTCCACTAATTCTGGCTGAGTGCTCATGGAGGGGAGTGGGGCGACTTTGTGGCAACAGCCAGGGCGGGATTGGTGGCGTTGGACGGGCTGGGGCAGCAGGTACTGCCGGTAAAGTAGACATCTGTGAAAAAGGGAAGGAAGCTAAAGCTTCCCCCGGTTCTGGAGGCCTGGCCTGTCCTCGACCTACTGCCCATCCATGAGGAGAGAGGCATTCTGCTTGCTGGAGGATGCGATAAACCATTGCCCTTTGTGGTGCACACCGCCCATGCAGGAGAACTCCATCATGTGTGATGTGTGGTGAATCTTCAAAGGGGAAGAGAACCTGCCCACTAGTAAGTACCAGGGAAGATCGGCGCATCTCAGCTGGCACAGCAACCAATTGCATCTCCGATATACGAGGGCATGTACCATCCTCCAAAGGAGTCCTTGTGAAGCCAGCAACAGCCAGACGCAGTGGAAGTTGCCTCTGAGCTAGCATTACGTTGATCTGGACAAAATGCACTTCTCCATCAGGGTGTTTGTAGACTAGGCGAGCAAAGGGAGTGAGGTCCAGTCCCCCTGACCCAATCTCCATTCTCAAGGCACACTCTGCTGATACTGTGCTCAGTACAGTGAGGATCAGGACTAAGGTCCAGACCCTCACAAATAGGATGAGATGTTGCTATATGGGACAGTGGCTGCAGAACAAACCACCCGTAATGGCTGCCTTGTCTTTCGCTGCAGCTTGAGCCCAGGTAGCGGAATCATACAAAGGACAACGTTCCTGGCAAAATAACAAAACTCAAACGACAAAAACAAACAGTAAGCAAGACAAGCGACGAGAGAAACAACCGTCAGGGAAGGAGCCAGGTGAGTCCATTCACAACAACTCTGACCCCAGACCAGAGGTAACCACGCCAAGAAAAAGGGGAAGCAGCGACAGGTGAGAAGGAGGGTTCCGTAGGTTTGTTCGCATATGTCGCGGATTATCGTATGCGTCGCCGCTTGGCATTTTGCACTTTAATTCGTTTCATGAGTCGTTGTTCGAGGGCTTCCTGTTGCTCTGGGTGCGCGCCAGTGAACGTGCGTTTTCTGTGTATACGCACTACAGCAGGGAGAGACCGCTGAGAGGAGGCATAGGAATGTGAGCCGATGACTGGGGCCGCAGAAGTACATTCTGATAGCAAGTTTGGGTTGCAAGGGATCACACCTCATCAGTGGCGGCTCAGCAGGGTCGAAGCCAAAGGTCTGGCAGAGATGAGTATGAAGGGCTGTGAGCAATTCGTTCTCTGGTCGAGGGGCGACCCAAAAGCCATCATGCAACCAAATGGCCGAAATAAAACCTACCCGAGGTTGTAAGAAGGAGTAAGCAGCCCATGTGACCTGCTGTTCAAGGACCTCGAAATAATGGAAAGGAGCTCCTCGTCCTGTCCGCTCTGGACCCATAGGGCACCATGAGGGAGGATGATGCATGGCATAACGGCTGGCGGCGAAAACTTCGCGAGCAAAACTTACCAGATGATGTGGCAGCTCCGTCTGTATACGCTTTTTGAGGTACTCTATTGCCTCCTGCGGAGTGGCACTGTTAATGATAATAAGTGGCCATGTCTTTACCAGGGGGCCAATTTCATCCTCTGCAATGTGTGCCCGAAGAGCTCCTCTGAGATATTCTCTCACCTGCACAATTGGCAGTAATGCTAAGTGAACCTCAGCTGTCTTGCGTTGCCGTCTCATAAGTTCATAGTGCGCTCCACTAATATCTATCTCCCAATGTGAATTTCCAAAAAGGAGCAGCCGAACCTG
>CAXAMN010023636.1:0-15928 GCA_963970005.1 Durusdinium trenchii
TGCTCGAGTTCATGTTTTCTGCTCGATTCCTGGGTCCCCCAAAAAAAAGCGCTCGAGGCTATGAAGTAGCAAGGATGCACACACACCTTTCCATCACCCTATCTCTTTTTTTCAGCGAAGCCAGCCCTTCTGGTGCCACATACGTCGATAGTGGCTAAGACAACGTGTGGTTGTCCGCACAGCAATACCAAAGGCATGACAGCGGCGCGTCACTCTGCACACCTGAGTCAGCGATAGACAGCAAATGTTGGACATGCATGAGCTGCACAGTCACTTGAGTGCATATATGCATACAAGCTGCCCTTCCAATCCAGTCCTCATCTTGCCATGTGGCAAATCCTTTGCGCATCTTTGGCAGGATCCCCCCCAACATGCAAACTATGAACGATCACGCACAATGCACATGCGTGCAAGCATCTATTGGGGTTCAAGACGAACTCAGGGTTCCGCAAGATCTGGTCATGCATGAACAACCTGGGCCAACATGGCACCATACTTTGTCAACGCATGCGTGACATACGGCACTTATCAAGCAAGTGTTGCAGCACAGGCACTGAATCTCTTGCTGCATGTGAAGTTTTGGCTTTGTTTTAAAGAGCAACCATCGCTTGGAAACTGCATAGTGGTTCAATGCACTGTAGCCTTCCTAAGTGCATGGAGAAACCCAATGCTGTTACCTATCAGCCTATCATGCATGCAAACTGAACAATGGGAACAATGGACTGAACAATGGGAACAATGGGCATGAAGCTGTGAAAGAACCCCCCTGTACCTCCAGCCATGCTACTGTAAACTGTTGGCAGCTTCGAACACAGGCTATAGCCTTGTCTCTCGGCAACCAAAGCTGTCTTCTCCCCAAGGCCTTGAAGTATCGGTCCACTGCTTCCAACGTCCAACGAAGAAGCGATAGGGCATCAGCGGGAGCTTTCTTAGCTCGGAGCAAATGTGGCAAGTTGATACACACACACACACACGTATGCATATTCATGGACGCACGCTCTCACGCATTGATAAGGATGCAATGCCATTTAGCTCAGATTCATGACCCTCACGCAATTCTCCGGAAACCACAGATACTAACCATTTCGACAAAAGCGTAGTGTCATAGGCTTTCCCACAGCCTCCTGGCCAAGTTTGTAGCCTTGGCTCTAGGTGACCCAAGCACTCACCAACAGCTAGTTAAACCAAAGCACAGTAGCAACCATGCTGTTGTTCAGCCAAGCCACGATGACATTTTGAATGTCTTCAGTTCAAACTTGTTCAGGCTGGATTTCTTTTTGTGTGCTACACACCAAGCATGGAACGAATCGTAGGCGCATTCAAGGCGTTCATCGATGTTGTGACCAGGAAACATGTGCCATCGGCATGCCAAGAGTACCTCGACACTGTTCAATACTTAGCATGCATGTGCTCACCATCACCCTTTCCATTCATGACAGAAATAGTCAAGGTACAATGGCTGAGGAGACAAACTCTCTGCCCACACCATGGTGCCAAGTATGCATTTGGTCTGGGGGGCTGTCACAAGGCCCCCCTCCTGGGAGGGTATGCAGGCTTGGCGGGGGGTGTCGAACTGCGGAGGTTGCAGGCCTTTCCTGTCTCCAAGGGGCTGCTGCTTTCGTGTTCCACCATTCCTGAACTCATCTAGCGGTAGCTCAACACATTAAATTTTAAAGTAAAATCCTCTGCCGAAGCCGACCATGCATGGATTGAAGGCAAGTTTCGCGACTTGAGCAATAGTGGCACTTCCTCAAGGATGTGAAGCCTGAATATAAATTGTGAGCCTTTCCTTAGCAACAGTTCCCAGGACACATAAATTAATGTTGCAGGAAAGGTTGGATCTATGACAGCAATGGTCAGTAAAGAAAACTTTGTGGATGCGTATTTGAGCTGCTGAGGTATGGCCAATCCCCCTTGACACCAACTAACACAACAAACAGTTGCAAAGGCCTCTCATCTTCCAGAGCAACCTCGAAGAAATGCTGCATGCACGGCCGACAATATAATCATTAATGCTTGAACCTAGCAATAAAAAGCACCTCACAGCATCCAAGGAGCTTCAAATCCGTTGGTGTAAAGTTGCCTCAAATCTTCAACCAATGCTTCTTGCAAGACTTGCACCGTGTGGTCACCCTCATAGAGCTCCCCGGGCATAATCGAATGCAACAGCCTGCTGTTGAAACTATGGCCAGCATGTCCTTCAGGAAGAATTGCAGGCTGCACTGAAGTGGCCATGACAGCTCTCCGAAGCTTTCCACGACCCTCGTCTCCGTGAATCATCACAGGGATGCACCTGCCGAGGTGTTCCACATGATCAGTGAAGACCTGGTGGTCCTCCCCTCTTGCAGCCTTGAACTTGGCCCAGAAGTCCCTGAGCATAGCCTGCCAGCCCTGCATATCGCGTAATGCAATTCCACCGAGCACGGGCTGGCCACAAGTTTTCTTGAAAATTGCTTCCAGCCATGAAGTCAATGGCAGGGTAGGCCACGGCATCATGATATGTTGGTTCCTCCATTTCACAGGCAGGTCCACCTCCACCATTTTGACCGGCAAAGTCATGTTGAACTGGTGGATGAGTCTGTGTAAGTTGCGTGACCAGTTGGTGCGGCAAGACCAGCTTTTCATTCTAGACAGCAGGTCGCTGAGACCTTGTAAGGAAGCATGTTTGAATGGCTCATGCAAATTGAAGGATTGCACATATCTAAAGTCAGGATAGGTGGTTCAGCAAACATTCAGCCCTGGGCCACCATGAGGTGTACGCAGGCAAGAAAACAACTGCCCCATAGAGACAACGTGCCTTGCAGAATCAGCCTGAGATGAGCCATATGGATGTGATCAGGCACAGACACCAAAGACCAAACAAACTTGTACGAGAAACTCCAGTATCAAAGCCTTCTAGCATAGCATCCATGATAATGTGATCTAAGTCATTCTTTGCCTCCTGTTTGCCAAACGGAGTGGCCAAATCAATGCCTCACACAGACTGCACAGAAACATCTAAACCGTTCAATGTCACTCAGGAAACACATATGGGCCATCTGAGAACAACACGAGGGCCTTCTTCAGATTTATCCTTTTCCAAACCATGTTTCTTTGAAGCCTTCATGTCATTGGATAGTGTTCTATCACGCTTCCTCTTCTTCGAAGAAGAAGCAGTACCTGACAAACCATGTCCAGCCAGATTCAAACCATTGACCATGACCCATACACAAACTAATACATGCGTGCGCATGCGTGACAATCATGCATGAATGAATATGAATGACATTTGAAGACAAGGAAATGTGATTATGCATGCATGTATTAAAAGATCTGGAATTCATGCATGAACTCATTTTGAAGCGTACCTTGCACCCCTGCGCAAGGAATGCAAAGACCTGCAGCAGCAAAATTGTAATACACAACCATGCATGGACACAGACCCAGCCAGCAGATCTTAAGCACCCAGCTCTCAGGTTCTTCCATCAGACCTGCAGGAAAGCCCTAGGCCCTAGACAAGCATTCGCACTGCAGAAAACCTATTCAAACAATAACCAAACAGGCGCACATCATTTTTTCCAAATGCTCTCGAGGTTTGGTCAAAACTTACACGCAACCCACCCAGTCACACGGTGCAGGAAACCATGTGCCAGAAATGCTTTATGCATGGACATGAGTGAATGTGCATGGACAGACCGGCTGCCGGCTCACTTCTTTTTGTGCTTCTTAGACCTCAAAGGCATGACGTGACACATGAGCATGCACAGCTGTAATGTTTCGTTTGCACTCATCATAATTCACTCCAAAGTACTTTCCATCCGATTCATCTTCTGACTTGACATCTCCATCCTCCTTCTTGGATTTCTCCTTCTTGCGTTTGGCCTTCTCGGCCCTCTCAGCCGCCTTAGCAGCCTTTGTCTCTTCAGTCTCAGGAGGCTTCCAGCTCCTCAGGTCAAAACATGATAAACATGCATGGGTTCAGAAGAAGGGAAACTGATGAAATTGATCGAGGCCAGGACTTTGCGCGGACCAAGTACAAGTTCATTTCACAGTCTGCTTTGGTCACTTCGATGAAGTGATTCAGCAAGGCATCTTTCTTCTCCCTGGCCATCAATTTGTGATAGTTTACAGAATCGCGCACAGCACAAAAACCAAGGAAGGCTGACTTCGTTGGGATCACAGCAACCGAGTCCGATTGCAACTTGATTAGCTCCGCATTCTCTGTAGAAAGCTGATCCAAGGGCTTGGAGATGCCAGTGTACAGCCTGTACTTTCTTTGACCCAATTAAAGAGAAAGCTGGCAAGGAACTATGGCCCCTGCTCCCCCCGCCCTCTTGTTGTTGTCCTTGTACGGTTCCAGTTTCTCCTGTCCAGCATCGATCGGATCTGTGTAGGCATGCATGTGGCACTTTGCAATGCTACCTAGCCTTCATGCTAGACGCCGAATCGATCTTCTTGCCCAGGATCAGCAGAAACTGTGGTAGCACCTGGTAGGGGTTGGTTGTTTGTGACACAGTGGGAAACATTGTTTTCTCTGGCGGGCCCTTGATCCTTAGCTACCATGCGTGCAGAGACTGGAAACTCAAAGGAACCATGCATGAGAGAGGAAGTCAACAATATGCAAACTTGACTTTCATGAATGAACAGTTAAAGAGCCAAGGCTCGCAAGAGGTGGAGGCAGGGTTTCGGGGTGATCAGTGGCAATTGGTTCTGCAAACTCTGGGCGGTCAATCATAGAACCAGTGGAGTCCTGAGTCAAAGAACAACAAGGAAAGGCTGTGTGTTTGGTCTCACAGCTAGTCCATTTCATGCACACAGCCCTAAGTGACAAATTTTATAACTAGCAAGCCATTCAGGCTTCCTGCCTCATACGTTGCCCCTGTACTCTGCGTCATCCTGCTACCAGTCTCATTGGTAACTTTCTTGAGGTGTTCCACGTCAATGTCCACAAACTCTCCACCTGAAATCGGATGACGAATGATTCGATTGTTCTCACGCGCCCACTTCCAGGTATTCTCGATCATCTCCTGCAGCGGGAAGGGTGGAAATGATTTAAGTACATTTACACACATGCATTGACAATCATTCAGGCCCTGGCATCATCCCAGAAGTACTTTTCTTTCAGCTGACGTTTGGTCACACGACTTTCTGTGTCGATACCTGTCTTCTTGGATTCTGTCCACTTCTTCACTTGCATCTCCACCAGATCAAAGTTTCCACCGCTTTCCAAGAAGATTTTCTTCAGTTCCGCCCCTAAGCAGTGGATGCATGCAACACACGAACAGCCAGCAACACACTGTTTTACATGCAGGGGAAATCTAAGTTGCGTGCTAGAACTTTCCTTATCGTACATTTCTTGTATCTCCTTGCTGCTTTTCTTGAGGTTGTGGCAATAGCGACGGATCCTTAGGAAAGAATTATAAATATATACATCCATGCATGCAAACACTTTTTGTGGCCCAGACTTCCAATCATCAGCATCCATTTTCTTCTTTGCAGCATTCGCAGACTGAACCAACTCGCAATCCCCAGCCTATCCATCATGCCAAGCAAAGTGGCCAATGTTTAAGAACCCAGAAGAACCAGAACAACAGAAAACATCAACCGAGCCTTCGCCAGAGATCCCTGGGTGCTTTCCCAGCTGTTAGCATGCACAGCTTGCCTCAGGTTCCTCTCCAGCCACATAGGGTAGTGTCCTGCAGCATGCCATTCTCAGACATGAACGCGTGCATGTGCACACACACACACACGTGTCACACCCCTCCTCCCAGATGAAGACATCGGAGCTCCACCAGTCGCCCTCACAGCAGCCTCATGTGCAAGTTTACTTTTCTCAAGGGCCAACGATTGTTCCTTGGCCACTCGGATCTTCTCCTGAAAGTAGGCCATTTGTTTCTCCAGGCTCTCGATCTCACTTTCTCGCCTAGCATTTTCTTCATCCAGGCGCTTGTTGTCAGCGACCACTTGATGGTGAAAGTCGTTTTGGGCCTTCATGAGGAACTCAGCTTCTGCCCATGGGATGTTTAATGCATGCATCACTTTACACACTTCATTTTCATACTTATGGGTGGCTGTTCTTGCATCAGGCAAAAGTCCGTTTGCCCTCTCCATTTCTTGTCTTCGACGCAAATTGACAGCTTCCTTCTCTAGCTCATGGTCAAGCCTTCGCACTGCCAGTTCATGTCGCTCTATCTCCCCTGGTCCAAACAATTTGTCTTGTTCCAAAAAAAGTCTGGCAGCTACATGCGCTTCATTCACTGTTGTGCAGAAGCTCTTTTGTTTGTTCAAATGCAATGCCGCCTCTTCAGCTGCTGGCACTTTTTCACTCTCCACACGCGCAGCTTCAGCTGCAGCCCTTTCTTGTTCCAACTTTGCAGCTTCAGCTGCAGCCCTTTCCCTTTCCAACTTTGCGGCTTCAGCTGCAGCCCTTTCCTTTTCTTCTTTCTCCCGACGGGCAGCTTCAGCTGCAGCCCTTTCCTTTTCCAACTTTGCAGCCTCAGCTGCAGTCCTTTCCTTTTGTTCTTTCTCCACACAGGCAGCTTCAGCTGCAGCCTTTTCCTTTTCCAACTTTGCAGCTTCCGCTGCAGCCCTTTCTTGTTCCAACTTTGCAGCCTCGGCTGTAGCCCTTTCCTTTTCCAACTTTGCAGCTTCAGCTGCAGCCCTTTCCTTTTGTTCCTTCTCCCGACAGGCAGCTTCAGCTGCAGCCTTTTCCTTTTCCAACTTGGCAGCCCTTTCCTTTTCCAACTTTGCAGCTTCGGCTGCAGCCATTTCCTGTTTTTCTTTCTCCACCCGGGCAGCTTCAGCTGCAACCTTTTCCTGCTTTTCTTTCTCCATACGTGCAGCTTCGCGCTCCCTTTCAATCTGCTGGGCACGGACAGTAGCCTCTCTTTGCTCAGCTAGTTGTTTAGCTTTGCATTCAATCTCCTCATGCTCCTTCATCAAGGCTGCCCGCTTGCGAGCCAACTCAGCTTCTTCTTCATTCAGTGCCACCCTTTCGTTTGCCATTTGTTCATACTTCCGAATCTCTTGGAGATCCTGTTGGACTGCCTGCTCTTGGTATGCTGCTTCTGCTTCTAGCTTCTCCAGGGCCGCCCTTTTCTTTTTCAGCTCATCGATCTCCTCCACGCTCTTCGCCGGTGTTGGTGTGGGTGAACGTGACCGCTGACGATGCCCCCCCCTGCCAGCAAGGCACGCTATTTACATTGCCCCTAATGCAGGTACACACACGCACACTGCACCAGAAGCACCCCACTATGCATGCAGCATGAATGCTGTAAAGGCACCCATTGGGACATGGTGAAAGAGCCATTGCTAGGAAGGCCGCGAACTGGCACACCAGGTGCAAAAGCACGAGGTGAAGGAGAGGCTGTGAAAATTTGGCCTCAACGTTTTCTCCGGTTAATAGTGCAAATCCAAAGAACCTATAGACTCATGCGTGCATACATGCGTGTAGTTCATGCATGGTTGTCGGCCTGCAACCGCTGGCGTAGGCGAGTGCACGGATGCACTAGAGGAACGCTCACCTTCATCCACAGCTGCCTGCAGTTTAGCAATGGTACGGAGCTTCTCCTGCCAGGAGCTGGCTAGAGGGTGGCACGCGCGAACATAATTTAACATAGCCCCGCCTTTATTTGCTCATCCAAGTCCATCGAAGACTCAGTCGTCCCCATGCGGAGCAGCCCCAACCCCTGGTCCAATGTCTCCCTGGACATCTTAGACAGGTCCCTACAGTTCTGAGCCGGTCTTCCAATTTTAAAGCTATATCAACCAATATCAACCAATGATGCATTTCTTTCTATAAAAAATGCCAGCGGGAGCAATTTCAAAAAGTGATTCGAGCACTTTTTGAAATTGCGCCCGTTTGCGGTTTTTTTGCGCCCGGTTTGCGGATTTTTTGCGCCCGTTTGCGGTTTGCACTTTTTGCAAAACACGCCGTCAACATATATTTTTAAGCACAACGCTCCGCAAACTCCTCTAACTCCGCCCCTGGTTAGAGTATGCCCCATATAGGATGCCGTGCGATTTTTTGTATAACATGATTTTTGTATAACATTTCCATGCATGCTATGGTAGCATACTCGATCAAATTAATTAGGTAAACGTGCTGCGTTGTACTGAGCAACCAGCTCCGGTTCGGCCACGACGGCCAACCGGAATTCATCATCAAAATTCTGCATGGTCTGAGCCCACGACTCAGGAATCTTCAAAGAACTACTTGTCCACAAGTAGGACCATACAGTATACAATTCAGCGTCATCCCATGTGTCGCCAAGTGGAAGTGACATAAAGATTTCTCTGTCTGTGAGGTATTCTCCCAGAAGTGGTTTCCTCCTGCATGCATGGATATCTATGTACATTGCATGTGATGTTTGCATATGTATTGCATTTGCGCATTGTCCTCAAGCATTGCATTGGCTGTGCTGGTGATTCTTTCCAAACGCGCACAAGCCGCACGCCAAAGGCTGGCGGATATGTCCTGAGATCTCATGTTTCTCAAAATGTCGCTGTACAATATCGAGCCGAGGCCCAAACTGTGTTTCACGTAGTTGCTTTGTTCCATTCCACTTTTTGCCCACCCTGCCTTCAGCAAAAATGTTTCTTGTGCATCCATAACACATATATATTAAAACCAAATTGAGCCAGCAGACGTGCTGTCTTCACTGTTGTCAGCCGTTGCATTTCTTCACGTGGGAGGGTCCCCAAATCCATTTTGGAGATCTCCGGCCAATTGCTGCGCAGCAGCAACCTTTTAGGGCTTGGGCAGCCATACTTCATCAACCAAAAGCTGACTGAATAGACCTCAGCAAAAAACATGACCTCAGCAAAAAAAGAATCGACCATGCATGTATGGCATATGTGTGTCCATTTGGACGAAGCTACCCAACAGATACGCTGCTGCAGCCACTGCCACCGAAAGTAGGAATAAAGCAGAGATTGGCGTGGTTGCTCAACAATATAGAAAGCATGCTGACTCAAGATCAGCAGGCATATCAGGGTCACCCTTGGTTCAACTCATACATGGAACATGAAGGCATGGGCATCCACAAAAGCACATGCATGAAGAGTCGGACAGTATATATATATATATATATGGTACTATGTTTGAAGTCAAGCCACCGTGAGGCCATCAAGTTACCCTGCAATACAAATGGGTAACCAAGTCCCAGCACATTGATTCCGCTGCGCCATGAACTACCACGGGCTGGCGTACCCCAACTTCGACAGTCTGGAGCAATGAGGCCAAGACAACCAGGCCGAAGCTGCAAAGCTGCATAGCAAGCTACCCTCAGAGAAAAGGAACACACAACATAGTTTTCCATGCATGGCATGCGTGAAAACTAGGCACAAGACAGAAAACCAGCTGATGAAAGAAAGTCGTGAGATCTGGGAGCATTGTTCCTCTCTCCAACCACAATGTCATACCGGCCCACATTGAAGCCTGCACGCTTCCTCAATCAACCCATGCAGTGTCCAAAAGCACGCACACACACGCACACGGGAGCTCAGTCAAAACCTCAGGTTCAAGCCATGCATGGCTGGTATGGGCAGCACCAGCGAACAGCTCTATGAACTCAAATGGTGCACAGTCCCATTTGAAGTGGCCACTCCACTTCATCAGCAAGACCTCGGCGCTACATTACATGACTCAAGCAACAACGTCATCAACCTGTAGGCATTCGAGGAAGAGGCTATGGCTATCAGTGCCTGCAGCAATCAACATTATCGCAAAGCCTGCTGCAAGCACTACAAGCATGCCCTACCTTAGGCACGTGGCAGTCAGCCAGCAGCCGCACCATTGACCCACGCTCAGGGAACGGCATGCTGATCTGGTAATGTGACATGACACATTGTACATCGTGGTGGCCTCATGGATGGATGACTGCACCTGTGATGTAGTCATATATGTTTGAACTCAAAAATACACATGAGTGCACACGCATGTCTTGAGTTAATGAACAAGTGCAACATTGAAAGCTATATGTGCTTAGATCAATTCAACTCGCACCTGCCATCATCGCATCTGTTGCCCACAACGACATGTGTACCTTCCAACAAGGGCACAATTGGAAGGCAAGTGAACTGTATGTAAACTCAATGAAGCTCCAATGAGGAACATGCATGCACATGAATGCTAGTCTGTTTGTAATATGCTTTTGCTTGAATGCGACTGCATGCATGCATGAATGCGATGCAAAAAAGCCTCAAAGCACACCTTTTTTCATCCTTTTCCCGCAGCATCACAAATCACTGCTGCCCAGTTTTGGGCTTCTTCTGTGGCCGTGGCATAGTAGGCGGCATGTCCTCTTCCTACCACAGGCATGCATCAGTCAAAGGCAAGCTGAACAGGCGCAACTGGCTCACAGTGAAAGATGACCTCATCAACACCCGAAGGGTCCATGCCACCGTAGGGGTCCTGCACAGTGATCTCATGAACGCACACTGCAGCCATGCACAAACAAACATATCATGAGCAGCTCTCAAGTTGACTTCTCAACAGATTGACATGAACCAGTGCAACATGGGGTCCGAGAGCATGTGACAAAATCCCATGACATGGCCTCATCCACACTGTCTTCCACCACTTCAGCGGTGTCCTGCATTCACCCAGCCGTGGGCCGTAGGTGCACAAACACACACACACACATTGGCCTGAGGATCCTTGCCAGTGTCCGGTGCCTGTGGAAAACATACATGTTTGAAGGACCATTGAACGCAAGAACGTACCTTGCAGTCACCAGTTTTTCTCCCAATTGCAGTCTCGCGGACCTTAACCCAATATACCAAATGGTACTATGACCGGAACCAATGCTGCATGTATGCCACCTACCTGTCATGCATGTCTTGTCACAAGACTTTGATATCAGTTGGTAAGTCGGGGGGCGAAGCCAGGTAGTGGAGATGCTGGTTCCTAGAGCACACATGTATATGACAGCACAGGAATGCAGGCATCAGCGTATGCAAAAAAATTACTGTCCTTTGGGCCAGGCTTCACCTTCAACACCACTCGTGGGTCTTTTGGGGCCTGTGGTTCCACCGCCTGACCACCGATTGGAGCTGCCCCTTGAACTGTACTTGCAGCTCTTGGTTCGGGTGGGGGAGGTGGCCACCATGGAGCTGGAGGTTGCATGGGCTTTGGGGGGGGGCGGAGGTATGCGATCACTAGGGATGGTCGAGGCTTTTGGTGGAGGCGCCCTTGGCTGAGTCAAGACTGTCTGCCGATTCAATGGAAGGGCACGCTGTGACTGGGGCGGTTGTGAGAGAGGCGCCCTTTGGCTGGGGCGGACATTTTGGGCCGGTTGGCTTGGGGCAATGGTGGAGCTTGAAGCTTTGGGCGGCCTGGAAGGCTGGGAGGGGAAGGGGGGGCATGCTTTGGCTAGGCGCTTGCTCCCAGGCAGCTCTACAACCTGCAAGCAATTGTTGTTCCTTCCCCTGGTACCTATGTAACACATCATCCACATTTGTCTCAGGGCTGTGGATCTTGTAGATCTGCCGGATCTTGCCCTTGGTTGTCTCCAATTCATTGTTGGCCTTTTGGACCTGTGGAGCAGTATTCACCGGCCTGCGCAGCACATATGCAATTCAGCCATAAAATGCAAGATCCTGCACACATGCATGAAACTACAACATAACCTCGAACCTCGCTTTTGGTTGAACAAATAGAACCCGCTGCTCTTCCGGCACCCTGGATACCCGATCCTGCACACAACCACCATAAATGCATGAATGAGGGACGTGCACAAAACATAGTCCTGGGTTGGGGCCAAAGCGGCTAAGCTTCTCATAACATGGCTAAGGCCAGAGTCCTTGACCAGGCTGTTGGAAAAAAACGGATACACGCAGCTGCATAAGCAGGACATGCGTGAGAAAATGCATGAAGGCATGAGTGAAGGCATGCGTGCCTCAGCTAAACGTTCAAGTGTGGTTTCAGGGACCTGAGCAAACAAAATCCAGCACATCGCTATAGGACTCTCACATGTACCACGCCTCCGCTTGACGGAGAACTTCTTGCCATGCTCCATCAGAGTTCTAGGCTGTATGAAAGCATGACGCACATCAATCTCAAACAGTGAATTGCTGAGCCAAGAGCAGCATCAATTTGCCTCCGAACAGTGACGGTCTTCTTGACACGGATTCCACCCACCTCCGCCTGGCAAGCGTTAGAATTATATATATTAACCAAATTAATTAGTTTGTTTCTTGAAGACCCACCTCCAGAGTTTGAGTTCTCTCTTCCATTTCCTGATGCAAGCTGCAATTGATTCACACACGCTTCACCTCTATAGCACACACGCCAAACCAATTCCAAACCCCTGGGCCTCAAACAAGAGTCAACTATCAGAAGGCAAACCCTTTTGCATACCCTTTTGATGAATGCATTGAGCCTGAAATGGCTGCATAGACATAGACAATGGCACATAGAGGTGATGTGTGAGAATACTTTGCAGCGCATGAATGTAAAAAGGCCCATGGGGCACTTCCTGGCCAGCCAGGTGTGTAAGGCTCCAATCAAGCTTGATCCATGGTACCTGGTCAAGAGGAGGTTGCAAGCAAACAGCTGTAAGCCTGAACAACAAAACGCATGCATGGTCTCTAACAAGTTTGCCATCATGAATGCCTTTGCATGCATGCACGCCTGGATGTTTAAGCGCCCTATTTCTCCGCATGTCTTGGTGCATGAAAGTGCGTGTGTAGTTCACACGACCGATCAACAGTTGTAAAGAGACATGTGCACAAATGCTTACACTTGTGATGTCCACTGCCCCTGAAGCCCCTCAACGAATTTGACTGCAGCTGTACGATGCATGCCCCACTTATCAAGTGCACGCACAGGCTCCGGCCAAAATGTCAGACAATCCGCAAATACATACCTATCCAAGTTTCCAATGGTCACGCATCAGGCATGCATGCATGCATGTATGCCCCCCAAAAAAACTCATGCATGTTGCAAACAGTTCCGCCTTCCACGGCTACTTGCACTCTGCGTATGCCTGCATGAATTCACACATTGGCATGGTTCAGCATGTATGCTATCTATAGTATGTAATCAGAGCAGGCCTTGCGGCCAGCCTCCTTTGCAGTTGTCTCATCAGCCCCATTCTTTAGCGCCTGTGCCCTTGCTTTCTGGTAAGCAACACTTTTTTCTTGACAGCAAATTCTTTTCCTCTCGCTTCTCCTCAGCTGTTTTCACCTTCTTCCTGGAGGCCTTAGCCTTAGCCACAGCCTTGGCCTTGGCACGACCCTTTGCCTTAGCCTTTGCTTTCGGGCTAGGGGCGGCCTTTGCCTTTGCCTTTGGCTTAGGCGATGCCTTGCTTTTTGCTGCCCGTGCTCTTCCTTACTGTAGCACTCGGGGCAGCGGCACCAGGATCACCCTTTGCATCACCCCCCCTCACCTGCCGGTTCCTCTTCATCTTCCTCCTCTTCTGAACCTCCACCCTCATTGTCCTCACCACATTCATCAGTGACATTGCCCTTTCCCCGCTTCTTTTTGGCGGGGGGGTGGCAGGCATGGAGCTGCCAGAAGTGCGGCAACATCAGATGGTACCTGGCCAAAACACATTCTGTGGGCGATCTCTTTGTTAAAGAGTCAATGCATCAATGTTACTTCAAACAGGGCCATGTTGCAGGTTCTTCTTCTTCCATGGGTTTATCAGCAGGTTCCTCTCCCTTTGGAACTTCATGCATGAACTCTTCCGGAAGTATGTGGGGCAATGTCTCCACCTCATCAGGGCCTGGGTTGCACAGTGCAGGTAACATTGGGCTCATGACAGGAAGGAAGAACAAACTCAGCTCATCACTCACCACGGGCTTTGAAGGAACCACATTCGGCATCTTTGCTGCTTCAGTAGCGCTTCCACCAATGCCACTCGGTTCATGCATGGGAAATGCTGGGGACTGGTCTGGGTCATGCATGTCACGTGTGCGAACACGTGTTGTTCTGTTCAGCTCGATCACTTTCAGCCTTTCCTGCAAAAGGGCCTCCAGTTCAGCCAGCTCCTTTACCAACTTGGACTTGGCCACTTGTGCATCTTCAAATTGAAGAGCTCTCGCAGTCGCAGTGGTTTTCTCCGTGCTCGGCAGGTCAGCTGGAGGGGTGCCTCGGGGAAAAAAACAACCGATTGAAGCAACATACAATTCATGGATATTCTTACCTGTTCACATAATCATGCAAACCAGGAACAGGCTGCCAGTGGAGAAGGGGTGTCCAGAGTTGGGCCTGTGCAAGTTGAATGCAAATTAAACAGCTGACGCACAACATCATGCGCGCAACCTACACATGCATGCATGATCCCATGATCGGCCTGAACTGGAACTTGGGCTGCGGGTTTGCTTGGGTTCTTCGATGTTGTTTCCCTCATCCTTGCGCTGGTCCTTGCCGTTGCCCAGCTCACCATCGCTACCCACACCTGTCTTTTGCTCATTCACAGCTTTCCCTTCCTAGGCGCACAACATGCAACAAATCAGAAACTACACATGCGAAGTTTACTTCTTGCATATGTCATGAGATAAGATCCCCACATCTTCCGAATCAGAATCTCCAGATGAAGATCCCGTCTCATTATCAGAGTCCTCATCCTTCTGAGAGCCTGTGAATGTAAGCTAGGCATTTTGTCCCATGAGCAAACTTATTGGCCTGGCAGATTGATGCCAGCACTGATGAAGATATCACGGATGTCACCATCTCTGGGGATATGGGGCCGCCTCAATCATGCATGCTTGGAAAAACAAAAGAACAAAGCCTTTAGAGGTCTCAGTGAACATGCATCCAAGCCATGCGTCTTCGCGATCCGTGAAAATTTGAAGAGCAGCTGCTTCACAACACGCGACTGCATCTTGTGCCTGGTACCTAAATGGGTCTTTTTTGCGTGCGTGCATGGATGAGCTGAATGCATGAGTGTTGAAATCAATACCTGTACCTTTTGAAACCAAGCGACTGCATACTTCTTGGTTCTTTGGCAAGCACAAAGAAAAAATTGCCAGACAGCTTGTTCTACCATTCCCTGACTTGGCCGCATTCCGAGTTTTTTCACGGCAAGGCCAATAGCCTCCTTATTCTTTGCGACATCGCCTACGCCGAGCATGTATTAACACACAGGTGAATGCAAGACTGCGCAACCCCATATGATATGTATGCATGTCAGTGGCCTCTTGTGAGCTGCTTGCCGCTGATAACGCATAGGCTGTGTTGGGCACCAAGAGCTTTGAGCTTTGTGTTGTTCGCCCATGCAGCTGCAAGGACAGCGGCCTGTTCACGAAATGCCATGTTCACCCCTAATGGCTTCAACTTACAACAGGCCAGCCAAACGCTGCAAAGAACAAAGCACATATGCATGCATTGCAAGTTGTAACATAAGTCATGCATGGCAAACAGTGCTTCGCAATCCAATACAATTCACAGCATTGGTCACGATCTCACTTGGCTTCAGAGCACCTGTGCACAGATCATTAATCGTATGCGTGCCTGTATCTTGAAGTCTTTCACCCCACACCATCATGCATGGGCTGGCCTCTCCAAGAACTCGAGCAAAGCAATCAGCCGTCACCCCTGCTCTCCATCGCACGCCTCTCAACAGGACAGTCTGAATCCATGCATGATTATGCATACGTAGCACAACAAACTGGCCATGCATGGCTAAAGCAAGCTGGCCTTGAGGGGTGTCAGCCACCATGTTGCAAGTCTTGGCCACTAACAAACAAAATGGCTGCTGTGAACGAACACGTCATGCATGAAAGCATGGGAACCTTCAACATCACGCCCAACACTTATCAAATCGTCCATAATCTTCCAAAATAACATCAAACATGTTGAAACCAAAAAAACACAAAAATCATAGGCTTCCAAAAAAAAAGTGCTCGCTTTTGGGTGCTCCTCACTTTTGCGCTCGACTTTGTAAAAAGTGTATCGAATTTCACCTTGAACACTTTTTTTTGTACCAAAGGAAGGTCCAGG
>CAXAMN010023637.1:0-12795 GCA_963970005.1 Durusdinium trenchii
TAAACCCCTCGCCATTTATGCCGGCCAGGCAACTTGACTAGCCTCTTGAAAACAGTGCAGTCCAAGAAAGCTCTACTCGCTATGTATTTAAGTGAGGGTGGTATAGCAAGTTCTGGCAGGGCCGCACAATTCATAAAGGCCTTAACTCGAATCGTATGAAGTGTCTTCGGGAGACGAACTTCTTTGAGGCTCGTGCAGTGCACAAAGGTAAATTCTTGTATTTCCTCGATTTGTGTGTTCGAAAGGTCAACATTCTTGAGCAGGTGGCAGTTGTCACAGGCATGCGCTCCGATGACTTTAAAGCCCTGCGGTAGCGTGAGTGTAGCTATCCCTGTTGAGCTGAGGCACCCTAGGGCCAATTCCCTGGCAGTGGGTTGCGCCGGCAGCTCGCTTGGGGAGGGACTCTCTTGCAGGGTAAATTCGGCAAGGTTGATGCAGCCTCTGAAGAGGTAATGCCCAAACTTGGTGCAGCTGCTAAACCGATTGGCAGTTGCTTCAGTGGTATGGACCCACTGCAATGAGCAGCACTCATCAAAAGCTTTGTAGCCAAACTCTCGGCAACCAGGAGCAGTGACACTATTGAGCAGTTTACAGCTTCGAAATGCGTTGTCCGAAACGCTAACGACTGTGGGCGGCAGCTTGACAATTCGGAGCTGACGGCATGAGTGCCATGCTTCTGGGCCAATAAGGCGAATACCTGACTCTACGCTGACATGACGTAGGCGTGGCACTCCTGCGAAAGGGACAGCGCTTTCTGGATTCATGGGGACATGGACAGCAAGCGGAACTTTGTCAACAGGATACCCTTCTAGGAGTTCCTGCGAGGGCAGGAATTCACTGCAATCTTTGAAAATGATGCAGTATTCCATACTCTGTTGCAGTCTGTCCCAAATCGGGTCCTCTAGGTAGGTCTGTGTGGCCAAGTGCAAAAATTCGATCGAGCACCCGAACACTTTGAGGTCAGTCACGGAGATTAGGTAATCCATAACATGATCCTCCAAGTCCACAAAACGGTCGAATTTGGCAATGCTGAGAGAGACATTAAACGTCACTCCCGACAGAGTAGTTAGCACGAAGCAGCAGTCCATCACCGGCTCTCTTTCCGGGGGGGTGCTGGCTCCCGAAGATTCAGCAGGCTCCATGGAGGATGTCATAGCGGCAGAATTTGAACCACTGTCTACCAACTGTGTGTGAGTAAGTGGCTTTTACTTCACTAGACAGCTGCTTCGAGATGGGTCCTAACTCTCTGAGCCAGAAGGCAGCACAATGGACGGATGCCTACCAGGACTGGTGCTGAGGCACCCGCCATGGTTACTTGGGGAGACTCCTGAAGGTCAGGGAAATTCCGTATAAAGCTCCTCATCAAATGCGTCCGAATCCGGTCCTTCAGTGGGCAGCAGCTCCACCCATAACGGTTGCTCAAAATTGTCACACAGCAAAAAGGCATTGTGTTCTGCTTGTACGTGTTGGTCATTCTCCCCCAGGTCAAGGAGAGTAAAAACCCTTAACTGTTCGCACCCACAAAAGGCGCGGATGCCGATTTCCTGGAGCTCGGTCGGAATGACCACCTCCTGGAGCGCAATGCAGCTGAGGAAAGCTTCCTTACCAATTTGCGTTAAGCGTGGCGGCAGCCAAATGTGAGTCATGGCCACGCAGTGAGCGAAGGTAGATTTGAGAAGGGCTGTGATATCTGTGCTCATGAGATTGACTTCTACCAGTCGCTTGCAGTTTTCACAAGCCCTTGGGCCAATGTTGTGAAAGTCGCTTGGGAGGCAGAGTGTTTCTAGTCCCGACCCGCAGAATGCTCCCTCTGGCAGCGCTCTTGCCTTGTTGGTTTGGTCCATTGCAAAGGTGATGGATGTAAGCGTGAGGCAGCTTTCGAAAGCATATCGGCCCAGCTGCGCTCCTGGCGCCAGGACATTGCTGTCGTTTGCCGCTTGGCTAACACCGATTCTGCTGAGAGAGCAGCACTCCGCAAACACTCTTCGACTGTACTGGAAACAGCCTGGGGCCACCACTTCTTGAAGGGCATAGCAGCCTTGAAAAGCTCCATCTTCCAAACTTAAGACTGAGGAGGGGAGCTTGACCATCTGCAGTTGCTGACACCCCTGCCAGGCCGCAAATCCTACATGCTGGATTCCTTCAGCAATTTCCACATGCCGGAGCATAGGTGCTGCATAGAAAGCCCTGTCAGCAATTTCTCTACGTGAATTGATAGGGACTCGAACTGCTTTGGGGTAGTTCTCGTTATCACCTTCTTGGAATTGCCAAATTGAGTGGCCTTCTACCATACATGGCCGAACCACAATCTGCAGTTTCCTTTGTTGCATTAGCGCTGTGTGGAAGGCTGCTGGCAAGGGTAGCTGGGTAGCAAAGTCGATAAGATCAACCTCGCAGCCAAAAACATCAATGTCAGACACGGTTGGCAGGAAGCAAAGTATGTCATCTTCCAGTTGCATCATGTCTTCATAATGAGTGATGTTGGTTTGCATAGTATACTCCGTTCCTGCCATCGTCACAAGATCGATGCAGACTTCATATTGATCTTGCTCCGTCGGCATCTTCTCAGTGGGCGGCAGTTCTAGCTTGTATACTTAACTGCTGTGAGCCAGAATATTGTGGCAACAAGCGGATGGTGGTTGCAAACATTGCTTGGAGTAACAGAAAAAGGATGGCTAAGGCCACCCCTTTCAGAAGGAAAATCACCCTATGCAGGCGCTGCATCTGCGGGTTTGGGCAGTTACGACGGGTTCCTTACTGCCACCACCAATGCGGGGGGGGCGGTGGGGGAGGCTGACTGCGGTTAGGCGGACGGGCGGCCGATGAGGAGCTGCTACTACCTGGGGGAGGGGCTGTGCGCCGGGGTTATTGCGAGCCACAGAATCGTCTCGGCTCACTCCCTGTTGGTCTCTAAGCTCCTGTTTATGGCGTTCTAGCTTCTTTCGGAGCGTGGGGTCACCAGACAGCCATTTAAGAAGCTCGTCCCACCGGTCCTCTGTATGTACTATCGGACCATATTGGTGGTATGGGCGATCTTCCTCTTGTAATTGGGGGTAGCCTTGGGAGTAGTAGCGTTGGAGTAACTCCCCCGGAAGCCTTGTCAGCCATATCGGGGAGAAAGCAGGTTCCACCCGACTCGGGCCATGGCCACCTTCAGTCCGGAGGTCAGCCAGTGAGCAACTGCAGCGCTTTCTGTCTGGATGCTGCAGTCGCGGAATTTGGACGGTTTGTCATCCGTTGCACTAGCCACAGCGCTGGGCAACTTTGAGCAGGGCGTCTTCCTCGGCTGCTTCTTCTGTGTCTGCTTCCGGCAGTTCGACGCCTCCCAGCACTGGTTGCGCGTACCTGGGCGATCATTCTCTTGATCCACTTGCAGGAGAATCTGTGTCCGACTCATCTGCCTGGGAGTCTGTTGGGGGGTGTTTAGCCTCCGCATTTCTCCATAGCGGGACTTCAATACGCAACTTCAATTGCAGGAGGGATGGGAAGGACATAGCTTGCCCCAGAGAAGGGTCAATGGCGCCACAGGTACATGCCCTCGCCGCCCAGGACGTGTCCGGCACGCAGGGGTAGCGGTCATACATGATTTCCTTGTTTTTCCACCCCTACCAACAGGAGGGGATTGTCTTCCTCCCCTTGCTTACGTGGTCGGTAGCCGCAGCCGCCCTTCACCCACCGACGCAAAACGTTGCTGCTCCATGGCTGCAACGAGGGCTGGAACTAAGATCATTGATGGGCAGCGTTTGGTCTCCACACTCCATTCCTCGCACAAACGACATGACGACAGTCTGCATAAAGGTGAGTGCATCCACATCCTTTTCACTCGACTTTTCCTGCTTGGTCAGTGCTGCTTTTGCTGCGCTCTTGCAATTTGACGCCTGTGTTGGTTATTGTGGGAGCAGCACCCGGAGACAAAAGCAAAGAGGCCGTTCTGCCAGAAGCGCATAGAGCTCCAACTGTTTTTGGGGTATGAAGGAGCACCATGCTTGGCAAATGCAAACAGGTTTGCCAGGGGTGCAGCGAATGCCTCACTGATGCGGTGCAAGTCCGCAATGTAGTCATGGTCAATCTCCTCTAGGATGTCCCCAAAGGAAGTGCCATGGAGTGCGCTTCTTTCTGCTCGCTCCGCCAGAGGAATGTCCGGACTAGCCGAGGGTGGTGCCATTCCTGTCGTGTCAGTGTCGGCAGCTGCATGGAAGGCCAACTGGAGTGCATGTAGCGCCTGCATGGCTCTCTGTTCTGCTTCTAAATGTATATCGGTGGCAGCGGTGCTTCCTCTTTCTGCATTCTTTTGGTCATTGTCTAGGTCAATTTCTGTCATGGCCTGTGGGTGTTTCTGTGCTCCTATGGGGGAGTCTGCCTCTTCCTGGTGGACCGTGCTCGGCAGAGTGGACGGCTCTGTAGAGGACGCTCACTCGTCCAACACCGCACAGTGGCAAACTCACTGCTCTTTGTTTTTCGGCATTTGGAAATTCTGATTCCTGTGCAGTGGTCTTCCTCCAGTTTCCACATCATGCCAAAGTGTGAGCCTCTGGTCATCGTGCGCGGCAAAGCAGTCCAGTGGGTCCCATTTTGCCCTTAGGGACCTGCCATTGACATGACATCGCTCATGCTTCGCATTGATGCCTGTCAAGTGCATTTGCTGAGCATTGAAGGACACAACTTGTCTGCGCCTCCCGCCTGCTGCGGGCTGTTTCGTTGCGAGCCCGCCATGCCGGACTGGATGCTGGCTTTACTGCGATAGGCCCGCAAGGGTGGCGGTATTGCCACTCCTTGAGTTTTTTTCCACGAGTACGGACGCCGTGTGGGCATGGTGCCCAGGTCATCATTGAAGGAAGGGAAATACAATCAGATGGTGGAGAAAAGGACAAAGACAACCCAACAACAAACCAAACAAAACCAACCACAGCCCACAGGCCGAGACTCCACCACCAAGTAGTATTTCCTCTGTACTCGGGTGAAACAAGTGAGACGATGACTGCTGACTATCTATGGGCCTGAATTCACGAAAGAAGAGCATGGCAGCGAGGGTTTATGCTCTAGCAAAATCTCAACGAAGTCGTCAAATGGACTTCACATCACTATTACCAGTGACCAGCGGCCACTGCACAGAGTGGCAAAAACCTGGTCACAATGCAAGTCCCGGGCATTGGTATGCTCTAACGCAGTGGTTGCTATGCAGATCATGCCGTGGAAAAATCCTTTCTTGTAGCACAACCCTTGCAACTGGTTGCACATACAAGTCAAGAGGCATAGTAGTTGGTCGTGTTCAGGCAGTGGCGGCCATAGCAAACGACGAAAGCCTGCAGGTAAGGGTGCGAAAGGCTCACCCCCCCGAAGGGAGGTCATCTCTGCACCCTTCGGCACACAAAGGTGCCAGAACGGGGTGTGCCCTAACCTTGAGAAATGCTGCGTCATTGCAAAAGCATTGTCCTGTTGCGTGCAAGGCCCGTGTGAAACAGGTGAGACCGTGGACCTATCCTAGCATGGTATATGTGCCTATTTGTACAAAATTGGTAATGTCGGACATCAACAGAGGGAACTAAGGTTCCCCCTGGGCGTCCTCCATTGCCACTCTCTACCACCCGCCTGTTGGGAACGAGGAGCTAAGGCTCTCATTCCTATTGGCTCACTGTATCGTGAATGTCGAAAACAAGTTGGCGACTCTACTCAATGTTTGCACATTTCACTTGACGTAGCTTCCTGGCGGAGTGCTTATGCACCATTCCCGCCACGAAAGCATTGCTGGCCTTTGGTGCAGGTTCTAGAAAGTCTTCTCTCCATAAATCATTGGCATCGGCCGGCAAAAATCGGAGCCATTTGGGCTGATCGAGTTGCTCACATTTGTCAAAGGCATTGGGTCGGGCATATGTCCCTCGCCATGTTTTACTTTCTCCTTGCTTGCGTATTGCTCGAAGTTGCGTGCAACCTGCAAAAGCGCGTCGCGCAATGTAAAGCAGGGATGGTGGAGTGGAAACCTCCTGTAGAGAGGTACACTTGAGGAAGGCTTCTTGCTCAATGATCCTCAAGTTGCGGGAAAGGCAGAGTTGTTGCAACTGCGAACAGTGTGCGAAAGCGGAGCCCAAAATCTCAAGCACGTCTGCTTGGGACAGATCAACAGTTTGCAGCTGTTGGCAGCTCGCACAGGCGGCGGAGCCTGTCCTGTTGAAGTCTGTCGGCAAGGCAAGTGCGACAATGCCAGCCTCCAGAAAACAGCAGTCCGGCAAGCATCGGTTTGGGTGCGCTGCATCCGGCTCTGGCATGCCTAAATTGATGTGACTCAGAGCTGTGCACGCTTGAAAAGCTCGAGGCCTCAGTTGGGCTTGGGGGGCTAGCCGATTGCTAGGGCATTGAGCCGTGCCCACCCTCGTTAAGGAGCGACACTCTTCAAATACTTTAGTGCCGAAATGCTTGCAACCGGGGGCAACCACTACTCGTAGAAATTGGCACCAGCTAAAGGCGCCATGCAATGGGCTGACGACTGTGTCTGGCAAGTGGACGATTTGCAACTGTCGACAGCTCCTCCACGCAGCCTCTCCGACAATCTTGACACCGCTCTCAACGAGTGCGTGACGGATTTCTGCGCAAAAGGAAAAGGCTTGTGGGGAAATTTTGTCATTTCTACCACGCGGCACCCGGATTGCCTTGACTTCCCCTTTTAGCTGCCCCTTGTGTACTGCCTCTACCATGCATTGCCGAGCGATCACATAATACCTGTGGTTGGTACTTAGTGCGTACTGAGTTGGGTCTACAAGGATCTGTAGGGTGTTCGTTTGCACAAATTGCAGTTCGCACCCGAGTGTGGTATTGCTTCCTAGGTGGGGGAGCCTTTCTAACACCGCATTCTCAAAGCTCTGAAGACTGACATGCGCAGTAGGATCCACCGTGACGGGCAGTTCGTCGCCTGCCAGGGTAAGCAGTATGAGGGGCCGTGCCCCTGGCTCTCCCCGACTATGTCGTGGACTGGCTCCACCTACGTCTTCAGGCATGCTCTGCACTCGGGATTCCCTGGTTTGAGCCCAAAGAAGTGCATGACATAGACGCTCAGAGAAAACCTGTTTCGATTCGACAGCGACGATTTCTAATCACCCCCCTGTTTCACGGAAGGCAACTATAGCTAGTTATGTAAGGTGAAAAGTACTTTAATGTGACTTCTGGCCTACTCTGGACTCGAGCTAAGGCGCGCGCCCAGACTCTTGATGGGTGACGGTGAGACCGCGATAGCTGTGGTCAGAGGGACGTGTCTTCATCCCAGACCAGGGGTATATCCCATGTCCGGGATCATATGCAGCCAGGGTGGCCATCTCATATCCGTACAAATGGCAAAAGCATTTTCTTCGGCGTGGACTCCTCGCCATTTGTGTCTTCCTGGCATCTTGACGAGCCTCTTAAGGGCAGTGCAATCCAAGAAAGCCCTACTTCCAATATATTTTAGCGAGGGCGGGATGGCAAGCTCAATAAGGGCTGCACAGTTCATAAAGGCTTTAACCCGAATTGTATGGAGAGTAGGCGGAAGGAGAACTTCTCTGAGGCTAGCGCAGTGTACAAAGGTGAATTCCGGAATTTCTTCAACGTTGGTGTTGAAGAGGTCAACCCTCTTAAGCAGTCGGCAACTGTCACACGCGTGCGCTCCAATAGTTGTAAAATCCTTCGTGAGAGCAAGTGTGGTGATTCCCGTAGAGCTAAGACAGCCTGGCGCCAGCTCACTGGTCACGTCCTGCAGTGTTGGCCCACGGGGGGATGGAAGCTCACACAAGGTAAACTCAGCTAGGTTGATGCATCCTTGAAAGAGGTAATACCCGAGCTTGGTTTCGCTGCTGATGGCAATATGGCCTCCTAGCTTTCATTGCGAGGTGCTGTTCCTTTGACAATCAACACAGAGATCAGGGTACAGGAGCAGCCCAAGCTAGGGAAGGGAAATCGCAGACCACAAAAGAAAAAGATGTAGATGCCCTCACCCTCATGCGCACTGTCATCATGTCCTTCGTCAGGGGGATGGAGTATGGAGAACAAACGCTACCTACCAATGACCTGTTTGTTTATCTACCAGTCCAGATCCTGCCTGACCTGGTCACAGCCATGGAGCAACAGGGCTTCAAGCCAGCGGAGGTGAAGGGGGGCTCTGGATATCGGCCAAAAGAAGAGGGGGCTGAAGACAACCCATTGATCGTAGTGGGGGTGCACACCAAAGACAGTGTTTATGATCGATACCCCCGCATGCCGAATACTTCCTGGGCCGAAAGAGCGTACTCTAGTGGAGCCCTTGACCCGTCTTTGGGACAAGCCTTCGCTTTCCCCTCCCTGTTGCAACTGCGAATGCGCATTGAAGTCCCCGGGTGGAGAGATCTGGCAACAGCCAGAAATCCCACAGCTGATCAGCCAGCAGAAGAAGACTCTGCCTCAGATGACACCGGGTCAGCAGAACGGTCGCCACGACTTGCTCTCCCAGTGCCGGTGGGAACGGTAGAAACGCAGGCAGACGAAGCAGACGAAGCCACAGAGGACGAGGCCATGAATGCTGAACCCAGCTATGCCTTTGCCAAGGGGTATGGAAGTTTTGGCATAGGCTACACTAGACTAGCAACGGCGCTAGGCAATTTCGAGCAAGGGGACAACGGTGCAGAAAGCGCAGTGGTAGCACAGTGGTTGACCTCCGGGCTCAGAATTGCCATGTCCCGCATAGGGTGGAATCTGATATCTACCCGTTTCAGCTTGACTAAGGTCCCTAGTCCTATCCTCAGTGGGTACCACTGCAAAGGATATCCTCTCACTCCGAAGATGGCAGATCGGCCATACAACCAATATGGCACGATCCACTACTCCGAAGAGAAATGGGATGAGCTCTGCAGATGGCTCACTGGGAACCCCACGTTCAGGCTCCAACTCGCGAGCCATAAGCAGGCACTCAGGGATCACATGGGCTACAGTCAGGAAACCGCCGATCCAAGTAACAAAGCCCGCCGCACTGAAGCAGGAAGTTCAACAACTGCAGCAGGGTCTTCCTGGCACAGCAAGCCTCCCCCCCCACCTTCGCCCTCAGGGTGGTCCTACGGGTGGTGGCAGTAGTGTAGTCCTCATCAGGAGTCCCCCCACACAACAACAGCCTCTGTATCGCGCCACCTCCGCCATGAGATGGGTGACCTTAGTCACCTTCTCTGTTGGGGCGTAGTTGCCACTATGACATTACAAAGGACACACCTCCTGTACCACAGTTGTTTGGCTCAAGCAAACCAAGCACCTACATAGCAATGCCGCCCCCCCAAGATCGCTTTGAGGTTAACCTTGAGTTGGTTACCGTAGCTGGCACGGAATATACGATGCAAGCAAACCTCACCCACTATGAGGATATAGCAGAGCTTGAAGATGACATCCTCTGCTTTCTGCCGGCAGTGTCTGAGCTAGATGTCTTTGGCTGTGAGTTAGAGTTGCTCAACCTCCAAACGCAGCGACCCCTGCCAGAGGCATTCCGCACTGAGCTCTTGCACCGACCGCAGCTCCAAATTGTTGTTCGTCCCTGCATGGCAGATGGGCATTCCATCTGGCAGTTCCAGGATGACGGCAAGGAGAGCTACCCCAAAGCTGTTCGTGTTCCGGTTAAATGGAGAGGTGAAATTGCAGACAGAGCTTTCTACGCGGCACCATCAATCCGACACGTAGAAGTGGCAACTGGCATCCAACATATGGGAATTGCGGCCTGGCAGAGTTGCCAGCAATTACAGATTGTCAAGCTTCCAACTTCGGTCGTCAGTCTGGCGGAAGGGACTTTCATGGGGTGCTATGTGCTGCGTCAGGTCGCTGCACCAGGGTGTGTCCACTGTGGACAAAGGGTGTTCGCTGAGTGCTGTTCCCTAGGCAGCGTTGGGGTCAAGTGCGACACAGAGGACAGCAGCGTCCTGGCACCAGGAGCGCAGCTTGGCAGATATGCCTTTGAGAGTTGCCTCACGCTTGCAACTGTCACCTTTAACACGGATCGTACGAATAAACCACGAGCACTGCCTGAAGGCGCATTCTGTGGAGCAGGCATTGAGCAGCTGTGCTTGCCGCATGACTTTCACAACATCGGGCCGAGGGCCTGTGAAAATTGCAAAAGTCTAGTGGAAGTCAACCTCATGAGCACAGAGATCACAGCCCTGCTCTCTTCCACCTTTGCCCATTGTGTAGCGTTGCAGTGTATATGGCTTCCACCTCGTCTCATACAGATCGGAAAAGAAGCCTTCCTCAATTGTGTTGTGCTGCAGGAAGTTGTCATCCCGACAGAACTCAGTGAAATGGGCAACCGTGCCTTCTGCGGGTGCGAGCAGCTACAACGGTTTACCCTCCTGGATTGGGGAGACGTTGAACAGTGGTGCAGGCAGAGCACAATGCTTTTTTTGTGTGCGACAAATTTGAAAAACCTTATTGGCTAGAACTGCTCTCCGCGGAAGGACCGGATTCTGATGCCTTTGACGAGGAACTCAGCCACGAATATTGCCAATATCATGCCAGTCCAGGGTAGATTTTGAGGAGCTACACTGCCATGAACATTGCCATGCCAACCGCTCTGACTAGGAGCTAAACCATGTGTACCCTTAGCTTTATGCCAGGCCATGAGAGGCTCAAGGTGGGTGCCTTATCTGTCTTAAGAAAACAGCCCCGGCCGTAGGAACAGCCCATGCGCAGACTGGACACCAGTGGCTCGCACAATGATATCAAACAGCCTGCCGCAAAAAGAGTTTGACAGTTCATCCATGAATAGCACTCCCATCAAAAAGGAGCCAGTCATGGAATGCCCCCTGTTGCTGACTACGCTTTCGGGGGTAACCTTTAAGGTCTCTCTCAGTGTCGCCAAGTTCGACCGATTTACAGATTTAGAAGACCAGGTTATGGATTATCTGGCCTCGGTCACTGACCTCCAAGTTTTTGGGTGCGTCATTGACTTTTTACACAACACCACGCAAACCTACCCAGAGGACCCAATTTGGGATTAGGATAAGTTGCAGCAGGGTGGAGAATACACCATTGTCTTCAGGGACTGTAGTGTTACCCTGCGAGAACAAGAACAGCTCGGTGGTTATCCTATTGATCAAGTCCCCTTAGCTGTTCATGTCCCAATGAACTCAGAAGAAACTGTCCCAGAATGGGCTTTTGCAGGTGTGCCACGCTTGCGACACGTTAGCATCGAGTCAGGAATCAGGCTCATAGGAGCAGAGGCATGGCAAGGTTGCCGGCAACTCCGCATTGTCAAACTGCCGGCCACAGTGGTCGGCATTGCAGACAATGCCTTCCGGGACTGCAAGCTCCTAAATAGTGTCTTGGCTCCGGGTTGTCGCGATTTTGGTTACAAAGCCTTTTCGGAATGTTGTTCCTTGGAGCGGGTGTGTGCATCGGGTGGAGCTGTAAACGTGTTCAGCGGGGAAACCAATTTCGGGCAATACCTCTTCCAAGGGTGCATCAATCTTGCAGAGGTCACCGTGAGCGAGGTTCCATCCCCCCGATTGAATTGAACGGGTTAGCTCAGCAAGACAGGACCAGAGAGCTGCTCCGGGCTGCCTCAGCTCAGGCATCTACACGCTTGTTCTCCCAAAGCACTTTGTGGCCATAGGAGCGCACGCTTGTGACAGTTGTCGACTGCTTGACAGTGTTGACCTCCGTAACACCATGATTGAAGAAATTCCGGAATTCACCTTTGGCCACTGCACTGGCCTTCGGGAAGTCTTCCCACCGACAACCCTTCATACAATCCGAGTTAAACCCTTTATGAACTGTGCCGCCCTTGTTGAGCTTGCCATTCCGCCTGCTCTCAAGTATATTGGAAGTAGGGCTTTCTTGGACTGCACTGCCGTTCGGAGGCTGGTCAAAATGCCCGGAACACGCAGATGGCATGGGGTTTATGCTGAAGAAAATGCTTTTGCCATCTGTCCGGCCATGAAATGGCCACTCTGGCTGCACATGATCCCAGACATGGGCTACACCCCTGGCTTAGGATAGAGGATCATCCCTCCATCCACAGCTGTCGTGGCCCTGCTATCAATTTTGTTAGGGTCTGGGTGCGAGCCTTAGCTCGGGTCCGGAGTAGGCCAGCAACTGCGAAACAGTACTCCTCAACACGAGTCGCCAACCATAGTTGCCCTCCGTTATGCGCGGAGTAAGTGCCCAGAGGCTGTCGGATAGAGAAGGTCTCGGCGTGGCGGTGATGTCGACAACGGCAAATCGTCCACCTGCCAGGCACAGCAGTCGGTCACTGGTTTAGGTGTCAATGCTGCGGGACGTGGTCGCCCCGAGATGCAAGTTTTCGGCACCATAGCATTCGATGACCTATCACGCAAATGACCTTGAGCGACACAAACCATCGCACCAGCCTCAACGAAGCTATGCTTCGGAGCCAGGAGAGAAGCAAGTGCGACGTGAGCAGTGAGTTGAGCCAAGTGTCAGTTTTGAGCATTAGAAAAGGATGATTTCCAGGCATATACGGCAAGCAAAATGCACAGACACCAAGTAGAACCATGACCTCTTCTCGCCATCCGCTGCGAAGTGAGCCGATAGGAGCGAGAACCTTAGTTCTGCGTTCCTACACGGCGGGTGGTAGATAGTGGCAATGAAGGATGCCCAGGGGGAACCTTAGTTCCCGCTGTTGATGTCCGACATTGCCAATTTTGTACAAAGAGGTACAGATATTATGCTAGGAGAGCTCAATGTTTCACAGGTTTCACACGGGCCTTGCACGCACCTCTCACCTTCTGCCATTAAACAGCGCCGCACAGACACATGTGACATCCCCTTTTTTTGGCACCGTGGTGTGCCGAAGGGTGTTGGGTC
>CAXAMN010023638.1:0-13630 GCA_963970005.1 Durusdinium trenchii
GGTCGAAATGGGGTAGCGCGACAGAGGATCGAGCTCTGGCTTTCTGCCGTGAGGAGCCAAAGGTGTGCAAAGGACAGCGTTGTTACAAGGGACAGCTGGAGTTGTTGATTGTTTTTATGCCTTCTTGGTGAAGCTTTCACCGACAAGCTCTTGAGTTTGTCTGGCTACCGCTACCAATCCCACCCTCCCGCCCAACATGTTCTTTGGGTGTTGCCTTTGTGGGAAAATATTCTGCACAATTCGTGAACTGTGAGCTACAACTCGGTCTTTGCAGCCAGCTGGCAGCCTGTCAGACCTCTGCAACGCAGCTAGGATAGAATGAAAATTACACACACACACACCTTGGCTTGGGCAAGCCGGTTATATGGAGCACGCAGGCGCATGTTCAATCTTGAGTGTGGTACATGCGTTGTAAAAACAAACAGGTTTTGAAACTCACAGGGAAACAAATTCGCGGTCTCTCCATTTCATTCGACCGGCCATCGCTTCGTGAAACGAGTCTGTGAAACCCGGGCGCTGCAGTTCATGCGCAGGTGATGTTGTTTATGTCGGTTTGAAACATATATGTATATATATTCTAACTATCATCCTCTATGGTATTTATTTATTCTTGTGTATATATATATACATATTTTTCCTGAGACAGTCCGAGTCTCATGGCACCTCACCACGCGGTCAGAGCTGTCCTGCGCAGGATCGTTCTTTTTTTAAGTTTTCGAGCACAGAAAGCGAGTTCTTCGCAGCAGTGCCGGCTGTTTCAGTGAGTCTAGTCTTGGTGTGAAATCCCTCTTGTGCCTCATGGCTTTGGCTGGGGATGCATTGGTTATGGTGGACAAACCACAGTGGAGATCGGTGAGAAACTCTCTTGCAAACAAAAATGTCGTGCATATCATGAGGAGTTGAGGCACATGGTTTCCTCTAACTCGCACTATTTCCAAGGACCGGGAAGAATTTCTTGGACCGAAGGAGAAGTGGCAGCTTTTTTTGAATCAATCAGTTGCAAGTTGTTTGGAACATATTTTGCACATGGAAATGGTGAGCTGCAAAAAGAATCCATCGCGGTCAGGAATCATGAGGGATTCGAAATTGCGCACGCATGTCTTGGTCCTGGAACTCACGGGGTTCGATGCTCAGGTGACTCTTCGCGACGCCTGGCGTGCGATTCTTCCACACACTGTTCTTGACTTGGTCTTGCGGGACCGGCTTCCAGCTGGAACGCGTTTGGTGGTTTTGTCCTCGGAGCTGTCTGCCCCAAGTGTTCAGGAGGGTTGGGTGTTCAAGTTTCAATATTATATATATATTGATATATATATATATATTGGTGTTGAAAACTGTCTGACTTTGCTGACGCTGCCAGAGATTGGCAGTATTCAGCTCTGCTTCAGGATCTGTCCAATAACTACTTTTGGTTGGAGCCCCTTTGTCGAGAGAACCCGGACAAGGCTTGGCTTGGCGCCGTGTATTTGAGAGGTCTGTTTGATGTGACTTTTGGCAGGTCACAAGTGCATTCTATACCTATGATAGGTTTGCTTGGTTTGAATGTTGGCAGGTCCCAAGTGCATTCTACATAGCAGATGGCCTGCTGGCCTTGGACAAGGCTATGGATGGTCATCTCCTTGTGCCTGTGGCGGGTCAGTCGAAAGCAGCTGCTGCAGGGCTCGAAGCCAAACGTTTGAAACGTTGCATGGGATCGCTTCGACATCTTTTCCGGAACAGTTTCTCATTTGCATCCAAAGCAAGACACCTTCAAGCTTCCTGTCAAGTGCGATTCCAATAAATTCCAATGAAATGTCCTTCTGTTTTTTGGAGCTGAGGCCCGAATGACAGCACCAATGATAGAGTTGCTGAGCTGAAGTCACTGCTTCGGAGATCTCCCAATCCACGCCGTCGTCGGGACCGGATCAGGGTTGTTCATTTGCATTTGTTTGTTTCTGTCAGAGAAGTTCGGCAGCATGCAGTTGTGAAGTCTCAAAGGGTCATAGTGTTTTGAGTGTCACCTTGCGCAGGGTGGCAACTATGTCGACTTTGTGCCGGTGGACGGCGATGATGAGGAAGCTCCTCCGCTGGCCAACGATGGTGGCGATGAGCATGCAGAATTTGGTTCTGGAGTGGATGAAGCTGCCAGCGATCCACCATCTTCTGATGAGGGAGCGGTCAACGAGGAAGTGGAATCTGAAGTGGATGAAGCCGCCTGTGATCCGCCATCTTCTGATGAGGGAGCGGTCAAGGTGGAATTGAAATCTGAATTGGATGAAGCCGCCAGTGATCCATCTTCTGATGAGGGAGCATTGCCTCATGACAGTGGAGATGAAGCTGGCAGCGATCCAACATCTTCTGATGAGGGTGCGCCAGCTGCCAGGAATCCACCATCTCATGCGGCTGTGTGTGAGTCAGAGTCTGGCCATGAAGAGTCAGAATCTGTGGGTTCAGATGATGAGATGGACAATCCCCCCTTTGCTGAAGGCGTTGCTCAGCCCACACGCAAGTGTTCGACCAAGAAAGAAAAACTGAAGAAGTATTGGGAGCAGTTCAAAGTTGGGACCTTCCAAGAGAAAATTGCACTTGAGCGTGCCAGGAATGGCCTGGCCAGTTCAAGCACACCTGCGCCTGGGCTTTGCAGACCGATTGCGAGGTCTGAATCGGTGGACAGCCCTGAGAGCTCCAGTTCCGCTACTCTCATTTTGGGTCAGCACACAAGCAGCGAACGCCCTCGTCTTCACAGGAGCAAGCCCATTGAGTTTGAGGCTTTGGATGGTCGAGATGCTGAGATGTCTCCAACTTCATTGCCAACCCCTCGCGGTGATGGTGGCAGTGACGGTGAAGAGTCTGACTCCGATGACTCGGCTTCTATGCCATCGCTTGCTGGTCCAGGGGAGTTTGAATCCATGCTGGTGGAAGCCAGCAACAACATGCACTGTAAGGCTGGGGATCGCCAACCTCATTTTCCTCAATTGTCAATGCAACACATTGTTTTTTGTGTTCAGTCTTCGTTGGAGGCCTTGGAAGCTTCATCGGCTTGCCCCCCTTCGACACTCACGACTCCACGGTGTGAGAGGCCAGCTTTCTGGGGATTCCCTTTGGTCGAAACTCCTCCGAAGGTGGATGTGGCCAAGCCGCGTAGGGATGTAGTTCAATTGTCAAGGGTGGTGCGATGCAGCATTCTTCTGATTTGATGGTCAACAATAGCGGTGGCATTACTTTTCGCATGTGTGCCGAGGCACCAGATGGACGACGCACGAAGAAGGCCACCAAGAAAGTGAAAGGCAAGGGTAAGAACAAGTCTAGTGGTAAAGTTGCTAGTTTCAAGCGCCAGCACAAGGCGAAGGGTTTGAAAGCGAAGCAGCCTGTCGAGCGTGTTCCTGATCCGCAGCCCATGGTTGTGGGGGGAGCCGCAAATGTTTTTTGTGGCTATGACTTGTCTCTTTTGCCTGAAGAGGCATATCCGGACCTAGGGCGCGAAAATCGCGGACAGCATTCCTACACTCTGGGTTGTGCAGAGCATGGTGTGGTCGAGGTGTTGCTTCGACAGGAAGCTTTTTTTGTGAAGAAAGTGGCGCCAGGCGCCCCTGGGCCGAAAGGCCACATCAGCTGGCTCAGAGTTGGTGATCCTCAGAAAGCTTGGGATCTCGCTAAGGAACGTTCCGGCTTTAGCCGAGCCGTGTGCTTTGCCGTGCTCTCGTAGTGTTGGTTTTTGAAAGTGTTCCTTGGCAATGTTAGTTTGGATATGTTTGGATTGGGTTCTTTCATCGAGGATTCAGTGAACCTTTGTTGAAGTGTTCCTTGGCAATGTTAGTTTTGATGGGGTTCGTTCATTGAGGATTCAATGAACCGTAGAATCCTTTGGGTGCAGCAAGTTTGTCATAAGGAGCGCGGTAGAATCGCTGCGCTTCCGGCCATTCTGCTGCAAGTGCATCAGCCCGTCACATCTCGCCCTATGGTTGCTACACAAAATAATGTTTATATAATTTATATATGTTGTTTATATATGTTTATATCGGGGTTGCTGCTTAAGAAAAGAAAGAAAGAGGTGCTGGGGTGTCTACGATGCATCTGGGGTTTATCGTCGCATTCTCGGCTAAGAGTCAAAACGCAATGGCAGTCTTGCTATTGGAATGTGTTTATCACAAGCTCTGGATTGGCAGGCTTCATTTTTCACAAACATGGATATTGAAGCCTTCCTCCGAAGCTGAGTTCAACTTGTTCCCTGATTTCAAGCTGGTCCAAGTCCATCTCGTTTTCTCACGAGAACAAGTGTTCAGCAGTTTCTTTCAAACACTTCTTTTGTATGGCAAACAATCTCGGAAACATATCTTTCGTAGACGCCTGAAAGAGGTGTGATGTCATTATGAAACGTATACGAACACTAAGTTCATATTTATGAGCACCTTATCAGAAACATCACGCATCTCAAACGAACTTGGGCCGGCTTCCTGCTTCCATCTTGGGGTTTTGTGGATGGAGGCGCGAACATGTTGTTTGGTCTCAAATGCCTAGCGTTGAAAAGGTGAAGTAACAGCAGAAATGTCGTACGCCTCGTTCTCCCGAGATCGCAGTCCTCCAAACTGCGGAAGGTGCATGCTCCAAGGGCCTCAAATTGCTTGCTTTTCATGGACGGTGAAGGCTGGCATCGAATTCACTCTTCTGCCGTGTTCTATTTTCATCACGGTGAGTTTCTAACTTGACAGCTTTGCTACCATGCGCCAGACTTCAATTCTTGAAAAGAACTAGGGTTTGGAATCTCAGAAAAGCTGTCTTTTTTTCTGGAATGTGTTCGGCTTCTTCTCAATAGCGCTCAAGGCCCAAAGGTTCCAAAGGTTTTCACAGGAACTTGCGCGTCACACCATGGGAAAAGCCTATAGAGCGTCCGAGCACCGCGCCAAGAATGTGAAGGCTATGAAGAGGTCTGCTCCGAAAGCCTTAGGTTCAGAGTTCCAAGGCAATGGCCTATGTGCGAAGCATCGAAGGTGGACCATGCTGGGGTTGCTTAAGCTGAAGACGCCGAAGGTGCGTGGTCTTCAAAGAGTCTAGGAAAACCGACCTATCTAGTATACTGTAGGTCTGTGTTGTTGTAGAAGGGTTTTGGGGGATCTGAAATATCGGTGGTCGCATACAGAGCTAACCCTTCACCCCTTCGAGGTGGTCGCTTTGCTGGCAGCCCTGGTCTTTGGCTTTCCTGGTTTGCGCTGGCAGCAGCTCGACCATGCAGAGTTCTTCTCAGGGAAGATGCAGGTTACACTGGCGGAGATGAAGGAGTCGTTTGTTTTGAGGGCCCCTGTGTTTGAGGGCCTTCATAGTTATTGTGTGCGTTGCTTTCAAAAAAACTACAACCCTCATCTATGAAAATGGTTTGAAACCTGTCCAAGACTATGTATGGCGCTCCCAAGCACGTACCTGTGTGTGTGCCTGAAAGAACTGCTAGGAGAACAATCACCGATGCTCAGTGTTCGATTATGACTATGATGACAAGATGATGGATATCCTGTCTCCAGCTGGCTTTGTGCACGCAGTCTTTCAGGTACTTCAGATTCGGCCAGGTGGCAGTTGCACCCTGGCCCCTGTCTGCTCGAGTTGGGTTTGGCTGCCGCTACACTGAACCTCGTAGGTTTTATTTGTGCGCTACACTGCACCTACAGTGAGGGTGAAATCAATAAATGGAATTTGAAGTAAAACCTTTAAAGAGTCCATCAATACCATTTGCCCCTCTCTGATTAGATTTTATCGAATCTCCATAGAAGCTGTCCGAAGCCCAAAGAAGATAACCAACAAAATCTTTGTTGCTGTGCCCGGAGAACTGGTTGCATGCAGCGCATGCCTGAGACCCCTCGCTTTGCCAAGGTCGTCTTCAACCACAGGACGAAGCCGGACCAAGCCTTTGGGGGATCCATCGGTTCGCTGCGTTGCTGATGGAAACTGTATGGTTGCGCGGGTAGTCATACTTGTGCTGCTGTGCGCCAGCAGGGGCATCAATTGGGTGCTAGAGCAGCCCCAAAATTCAGTCTTGGAGTACCACCCTGCCACGCAATATTTGTTCAAGGTTGTGAGGACATGGAGGAAAACAGTGAAGATGGGTGACTTCGCTGCTCCTTCACAAAAGCCTACATGGCTCTACAGTGGTCGGGGGTTGAGAAACAATTTATGGATCAAACACTTTTGTTTCAATCGGGGCTATTGACCAAAGTGTTTTTGCAAACCCAAGCCCTACTCCTCTTGCCAACGTGTGGGTTGCAAGCGACTGGCAGGCCACGGCTGGATCGAAGGCCTCTATGACTTCAAACCTATCAGACTGCCCCGGCCATCTACAGAGAGTCTTCCTTTGGTTCGGAAGTATGTGGATAAGAAAGGAGTTGCCAGAGTGGCTGGAGCATCAGGGTTGAAAGCTTCTCAAGCTTACACACCACAGTCGCCCTACAGGTTTAGTTGCTTTTCGTATCAGGTGTTTCTGTGTATAGGTGACCCAAGTGCTCCCAACACAATCCCATATTTTCTGGTCGTGAAGAACCATGCTAGTTGGTTATCTAAGCGCATTGGGGAACGAAGTATGTTTATCCAAGCCATAGAACTTGAAACCCCCAGCCCACATCTCAGGTTTGGCCGTGCTCTGGCACGCCTTCGACGTCGTCACCAGGCTGAGACCAAGAGCCAAGCTCGCAAGTTCCTGAAGGAGGCCAAGGATGCGCAAGACCCTGAGCACCCTAAGCTCACCTGGCGCCTGAAGAAATGGCTAGATGATGCCAACTTGGAACCAGTGTTCAATTACCTTACTAGCTGAGTTGCAGCTGGTGGTGTATGCACCATGTGCTGTCGCAGCGTGAAATATGTTGCAGGGCCATGTTACTAAATTCGCTTTTGTCCATGTAAAGTCTTCTGGCATAATGCCCATGGACTGCGATGGGGAATCTCAAAAGGGCCCACTTCTCATGGCTATATAGGTTTGTCCATGTTCGATCCTGGAAGCCTTCCCTTGACTCCCATTCGCGAGGGGCTGGAGCTGTTGCGCCTCCAATTCGCGGCTGCCAGGTGGAAAATGCCACGATTTGTCCTGAAGAACTTGAGCGAGACAAGTGCCCCAGAGGGATCGAGTGTCAATGGAAAAAATCATCCGAAATCGTGCATAGCTCAGCCGTCGATTGTCCGTCGATCAGCCGCCGATTGGCGTAAACAGCCGTCGTTTGTATTTGGGTGCATCCCTATAGTCTATCCCCCTCAATCTTCTGCAGCTGATAGTATAAAGAGTGGAATCAGTTGCCATCGCGATTGTATTCTAGTGACAGCCGTCGATTGTATTCCACATTTCGCTTCACCATGAGGCATTTTGGTTTTGCAAGCTTCCGTGTGGGGTATAGGCTGTCAACGCAGGCCTCATGGGGAAGGATAGCGCAGCTGGGAGGCAACCGAAGGTGGCTCCACCACCGACACGGCGGAGGTTTGTCACCAAGACCACACCAGATGGGAGCCCAGGTTCATCGTCAACCACTGCTACTTCTGGTGCGGCATGCCGCACACCTTCTATTCAAGGGCGTCTTTCGATCAAGTCTCCGGTTCAGGAAACCGTGGACGCAGCGATGGACAAGAACAGGAGGAACGAGCAGCGTGTGGAGAAGACAAAGGAAGGCAAGAGAAAGGGTGAGAAGAAAGAGAAAGACAAGAGTGTGAAGAAGCATAAAGAAGATCAGACAGAGAAGCGAGAGAAAGAGAAGGAGATGGAGAAGGAAAAGGAGCGTGTGAAGGAAGAGCGCAGGAAAGCGAAGAAGGCAAGGGAGGAGGAGAAAGAGAAGGAGGCAAAGGCAGAGGCAAAGGAGATGGTGAAGAAGCGAGAGAAGGAGAAGGAGAAGGAGAAGGAGAAGGAAAAGGTGGCCAAGCAGAAGGTGAAGGGCCAGGTGAAGGGGAAAGAGACAGAGAAGGTGGAGGATAAGGAGAAAGGGAAGGAAAAGAAACGGAAGCATGAGCACAAAGACAGCCCTGACGAGAGCTGCCGCAAGAAGCAGAAGGGCAATGAGACAGGGAAGAAAAACAAGAAGAGCGAGAAGGACAAGAAGCGCAAGGACAAGGTGGACGTGGAGGAGGAAAAGGAAGAAAAGGAAGAAAAGGAGGAGGAAAATGAGGAGCCAGGTGATGCGATGATTGAGGAAGGTGATGATGCTGGTCTAGACAATCTGACCCCAAGTGAGCTCGACTCTCTCATTGATGCCTTGTGTGTCCCTGAGACCGGTGCGCCAAGTGATGTGGAAGAAGAAGAGGAAGAAGAAGAAGAAAGCGAGCATGAGGGCGAGGGAGAAAACGATGGTGAGGGTGAGGATGGAAGTGATGATGGAGATGAGGAAGACTCTAGTTCTGAGTCTTCTTCGGCGGTGGAGATGCACGCAGAGTCTGAGGAGCTCGAGGAAGGTGATGGTGAAGATGATCTTGATGGGGAGATGTTGACAGACCCTGAGGGCGAGGACAAAGCGGAGGAGATCAATGATGCTTCCAAAAAGTCTGAGGAAATGTCTGTTAGAAACAGTGGCGTGGTTATTTTCAGTGTTGCGTTTTCTTTCAGGTTGTTTGAGGACTGGTCTTCTAAAAAATAGGCGAATTCAAATAAGGTTATGGTAGGTTGTGGGTGTTTGCCATGTAAGGCAAGACCATGCCTAAAGAGTGGGCTACATTCACGCGGGAATGCCAGAACAGGAAGAAGTTTCCTGTGGCTTTGTCTGACCACTTGCAGCGAGACAAACTGGACCTATTCCAGGCCTGGCTCGACAACAGTAAGAACCTCAACGAGTTTCCCGGCTATGTTTCACAAAGATATATTTTTCGGCCAAAGAAAGTATAGGGTTGGGTATCGGGATATTTTGGGTTTATAGGCTAGTGTTGTTTTCTGGTGGTTTTACCACTGTAGATTGTATGCTGAGGGTGGCGCTTGCGATGGAGAGAAAGGTTGAGAATGTCAACAGGGTTCGCATGGGGCGGAGGGGGAAGAAGAAGCGCGAGCTTTTGCAGTGCTACCCGGCCGAGAAGGTCGACAAGCTGTGCGCTGCGCTTCAAGCAAAGAACATGTACTACTGGGACCCAGATTTCCCCAACGACGAAGAGGAGCTGAGAATCCAAGCCAAGTTTTATAAGTAAGCATGGTGGCTATAATATAAACACGTCAAACCTCTCTCCCTGTCAAACCTCCAGAAAAAACAGGAAATCAAACCTCCAGGATTGTCAAACTTACAGACTTATTTGGATTGTCAAACCTCCAGGAAATCTACTTCTATGCCAACGATGGCGCCACCGTCACCCACGACAACCTCACTTCGTCTGCGATGACCATGAAGGCCAAGGCAACCCCAGATGCACAAACCCTGGCCGATCTCACCCAGGACGGGGCTCCTTTGGCTTCTGGAGTGCTTCCAGACATCCAATCTGTGGGCGGCGAAGGAGTGAAGGCTGTGTGGCAAGGTGTGAGTGGTGGGCAGGTGGTCAAGTCTAAGTTGCCCAAGAAGAGGGATGACCAAGAGGCTGTTGAGGTGAAGCCAAAGTCTGCAGAAGAGACCCTCGACTGTTTGCTCAACAAGTTTTGAACCTCATAGGCTTTAGACATAGGTTTGTGGGAGATAGGGTTTTGCGGGGTTGGATAGGGTGAATCATGACCCAGGAAAGCTGCCGACACCATGAAGTCTGCCCTGTCTGAAGCTGGGGAATCTCGAAAGCTGGCCATAAGCTTGAAAGCGGTTGAGTATGGTGGTGAACTGACCACAAGGCTTTTGGAGACCAGCAAAGCTTTGGAGAAGAGCTTTGAGGACTACACGGACCTCAAGCACCGCGCGTGTAACGACCCCAAGTTGATCCAGAAGGCTGTTGACAAGGTGGAACCCCACCTCAAGTGGCTTGAGAAAGCCAAAGTACCTTATACCGTTTAAGCGAACATGTTATATTTTTATAGTATTGAGTATTTGGGAAATAGTATAGTGGTGTCATTGAGTATTTGGGAAATAGTATAGTGGTGTCAGGCTGTGAACCCTTACTCCCAGGCAGCTGCCAAATCCCTTTTGGCCGGCCTCAACAAAAAGGCCAAGGGCAAAGCGAAGGCGAAGGCGAAGACCAAGGCTGTCGCCTCTCAGTGAATAGGGTATCTTTAAGAGCCTCTTCAAAAAAGAAGGGGGTATCTCAGGCATGGGGAACTGCCTGCAAGTTACTTAGTTCAGTCGATGGCGTGCTCTCTAGATCGTGGAGCCTGCCTCACGAAAAGAAAATAAACGCGCTCACTTCGCCCCAACTTCGGATCGATGTTTGTAGAGGTTCACGGAAACTCGTGAGAGCTTCGACCAGGTACCGGCCTGAAGAAGATCTCCACGTTCAGGTCTCAACCTTTGCACAGCATGTATGCCGTCAACCCCCACAGTCTGTCTCAGGTTTTCCAAGCGAAGGCCACGGCTTGAAACGTGCAAGAAGAGCAAGACTGCCGAACAATTTATTCGACTCATACTTGCATTAAAAAAATAAAAACAACAAGCAGTTTGAGAAACCCCTTTGATCTTCATTGGTTTGAGATGGCAATCTCTAAGGACTCATCGGCAGTGGAAGAGCGAATATTCACACATGTGTTTCAATTGCTCAATCCCAGGTTGACGACTCTTTGGAACTGGGCATCGAACCACCACAGGCCATCGCGGCCTTTGCATCCTTGGGATCCTGCGGTCGGAATACATCATCCGAAGAAAGGGATTTGCATAGGTGGCTTGCTGGTTTGCACGGGATCCAAATCGAAGTGTACCACATGAAACTTCATTTGGCAGTCTTCAGCTCAATTGTAAGCGGCAACTGTCAAAGCTTCATCTTGTTTTCATGTATGGATATGTACATGTGTGGCTATGATATCCTAGGTCACCAACAGTGTGCACACGCAAGATGTGTGGATCCCAACACTCCTCCCCCACGAGATCTTACATGCGCTGGCTATGTCAGGTCGAGAGCAGGCTATTTGGTGTTTGCGCTTGAAACAAAACGTGACAGGTGTCAGTATGGGTCGTTCGTGTCTCACTGTCGATCTTCACTTGCCCCGGCGCAGTTTGACAAGTCTATGTTGGGTGGTCGCAGCTGCGCTGCGGCGAAGGAGTTATGGGACCATTGTCTTCAGCTGCCCGAGTGGATGAATCACCCGGCATTTCGTGGGGGCTTGTGAGAACAACAATGGTGCGAGGGAGAGTTTCCAGCTTAGCATATTTGTATCAAAAGTTTCCGGTCTGTTTGGGGATGACAAACGTCGGAGTTGGGACAAGGAGTGATCCCATTCACATTTCACGTCGACGGTGCTGAATTTTACACAAACTCCGAATACATTGTTTGGAGTTGTTCTTCGATCCTGGGAGCTGGTGATGTTTCTAGGCTGTGCTCTATAACAGGTTGACTTGTCAAATCCTTTTAGTGCGTCGTATACTGTCTCCCGGCGCTTCAAGGTATATGAGTGCAAATTCCCCAATGTGATCTTACCATATCATTCCATGCGGGATGATGAAGAGGCGCAGGGTCATCTGCAAGAACCACTGTGTGCGCAGACTAGTGTATGTTTTTGGCAGGTTCAAAAAGAAGTGTATCGAGCTGTTGCCAAGCTTTTGGGATGGTCCATGGAGTGCGCAGCGGCGGGGGTTTTCCCAAGAGTTGGATTTGCTGGTGAAGAATTTCACCCAAAAAGCCTGAGGGCTGCTCTAAAAGGGAAACCTCTCGCCGCTGGGTGGAGGCTGGCCCATTTCTTTTTGGATGTGATGTGTCAAGAAACAAAGCATGTTTGCGTAATATGTGTTGACAGGGCTGCCTATCTATGCACCCGGTATGATGGCAAAGCGTGAGCCGAAACCAATCTGTTCGATCGAAACTACAGATGCAGATTCATCTGCGAAAGCTGCATGGCCCAAAACCCTGTTTATCGCCACGACCCACTGCTCTCCTACCAGGATTTTAGACCTGGCCAGGTTCGCCATCTCACAGTGATAGATGATGCGACCTACAGACGGACGTGTAGGGAGTTGTCTCCTTGGAGCGCAATACCAGGTTGGACCCTTCCTACTTGTTTACATGATTTGATGCATGTTGTTTACTTGGGGACGGCCCGGGATCTGATCCCTAGCCTTCTGGGTGACTTCCTCGACCATGGAGTGTTGGGCGATACTTCTACTACCCCAGTGAACACTTTGCTGCGCTCTTTCAGCATCGACATGCACAAGGTTTTTCGTCAGGAGAGGACTCTCGACCTAGAAACCTGTGTGTGGAAGCCTCTAAAACTCTGTGTGCGTGTGTGCTCAACGTACTTGTGCCTGCGTGCGCACCTGCATGTGCAAAGCGTGCGCGCATCTAAGGATCAGTGTTCGAAGGATCTTATTTACCGCAAGAAACACAGGGCTGGATGATCCGAGCAGTTATCCTGCATTAGGGACTATGTTCAAAGCATCCCACATAAAGATGGTGCTGTGGTATCTTACGCGCAAGTCGGTTGAGTTTGCAAACGCAACACAAGTGCCCTCTCTTGTTCAACAGTTTTTCATGTTTGCATGCACTTGGCTTGAGCCCACCCAATCCAATTGCGCACGCTGAAGTCGCCTGAGGCTCCTCGCCTAGAAGCTGGCGCCCTATGTCTTTGGTGCTTGACCCGCGCAATCCACATGATGGACGTTAATGACGTCCTCTTGCACCAGCGCGACGGCGATGAGATATGTGAGTTGATTTTTTGAACACCTGCTACGATGGCAGGCTTTGATGCAGGAGTCTAGGAACGCTAGAGTGTGGAGGTGGCGCATGAGGCCCAAACACCATGCTCTTGAGGAGTTGGCCCTTTTCACGCGGAGAGTTCTTTTGAACCCGCGGCACGCATCGTGCTTTATGGATGAAAGTTTTTTAGGATCTGTGAAGCGCATCGCTATAGCATGCCACTCAGAAACTGTATTGTTGAGGGTTTTCCAGCGTCTTCTCCTTAATTGGAGCCAACGCTGGATGGACAACAAACAACATGCGCAGCATGCCGGGGTGTCCTGAAAAAGGCAGCTGCCACGCCAGCCATGAGAGCAAACGCAGAGCAACCACGACCTAACCCTGCATAAGGAATGTGTCCTTCTATTGAGGTTGAACTGTGTTTTTTTAAATAAGGGTTTTGGTGTTAGAAAGTAGTCTGGCTCAAGATCAACCCGGTGGAATGATGAAATTGGGTCGGTGTCAGCGCTCCTGTCAAAAAACTATTGTGTGATGCCAAGGAGTCTTGGCTAAAGTGGTTGCTATCTGCGAGGCTTCTTCGGTGGCAGCGGAGCGGTCAGCGAACGCAGCGAAACCTTTCAACGCTGCCTCAAAAACACGGAAAAAAACAAAAAGCGTTATCCAAATACATAGCATGCAAGTGAAGTGGTTTGATACAGGTGACCCGAATGCAACCACTTTTTTTGCCTGCCATGAAAAGTGATAACAGCAGAGTTGTATGCGCCAAAGATTGCATCCTCTTTGATGGCATGGCTCTGCCCTGGCATGTGTGAAAGACATGTCATATGTCCTTGAAGAGCAGACCAGAAGACACACCACTTACAGGCATAAGACAATCAGATCGAAAAGTGACATGCCACCATATGGCAGCAAAGCGGCATAAACACACGACATCGCGAGGTGTCGCAAGGAGGTGTCGCAC
>CAXAMN010023639.1:0-15913 GCA_963970005.1 Durusdinium trenchii
CACACCACCCCGGGCATACCTCGAGAGGTCAAGGATGCCCTGCGTGCCATGAACGGCGCATCCAGCGCCGTTTTAGGCACAGACGGCCATCGTCAGTTCTGCCGTCATGATGGATGTGCCTACATGGAAACCTTCGGTCCGCCTCTGATTTTCGTCACTCCAAACGTTGCCGACACTCAGCACCCCTTGCTTTTGATCGTGCAAGGAGAACAGATTGACCTTGGAGCGGTCAGTGCTGACACGGCATCGACTTTGCCAAAATACCGAGATATGCTTCGGCGTGTGGCCCAGGATCCAGTCGGGCAAGTCGTGCAATTTGAAATGTTGATGAGGTTATTTTTACAGCACGTGTTGAATGTGCGGCCAGAGACCCTGGATTGCCGCCGCAACTCCGTCAGGGCTGCGTGCCGGGAGTGGTGCAGATGGTGTGGCTGCGGCATCCAGTGGTTCTGGCATGGTTGGGCCGGTTCTTGCATTTCGTGGCGAAATCGAAGCTCAGGGTCGTGGGTCTTTGCATCCTCACATCTTGGTGTGGTTGGTTTGTGGTCACCTGGAGGTCTTGAGTCAATTGACGGAAATCTTGCGCACCAAGCAGCACGAACTTCGACAACGCTTGAAAGAGTTTATGCAATTGGCGGTGGCCAGTTTTGAATCCATTTCGCATGCTTCTGTGCAAGCGGCTCCACGTTGTGCTGGAAGTGATGTTTTGGATGCACCTGTCAAGATCACGGAGGTGGCGCGCGATCTCTTCAGGGGCGATGGTGGCTCGGATAAGGAACTGCTGGAACAATTGAAAGAGAAAACACCTGAACAAGAAGAGTATCTGCTGTGGATTTCTGAGGAAGACTGGCGGCGACCCAAGTTCCAAGTGGAGGCAACAACAACAGATAAGCAGAGCATATTCGCAACACCCATCAACCAGCTGTCGGTTGCGGCCACTCCGAAGTATCGCTTGCGGTCATTGCTGTGTGATCCGCATGTGCCGGAATTGGACGCGGATGCTTGGCGGACTGCATTTCAGCAAGACTTACATTCGTTGATGCCTTCGCTGCTTCGACATGTCTGTACAGAATCGTGTTACAAATATTCTGATTCGACTTCCAAGACCTTCAGAATTTGTCGACATGGCTTCTATCATGTGATTCACATATGCGACGGTTGTCGTGTGCGTCGCAAAGGGAAGTATCTGCGACCGACTTTGTACATTGCTGGTGAGGACGAAGCTGCTCATGGCATGGAAGGGCGATTGCGCCCAATACAACTGTCTCCCTTCGAATGTCAAACTTGCTATGGTGGAACTGTTTCGGGGAGACACAATTTAGATTTGCAAGACATGCGTCGGGTGGTCAGTCCGCATTTATGGTTGGACCCTGACGATCAGCTTCCACACGTTGGCTCGCTTGATTTTCTTGGATACATGGCCTCTTGGGAGTGGACTGGTTGTCAGTATGAAGCTCGACCTCAGCTTGCTGCGGAACCTCTCTCTTGGATTGGTAGGAAGAAGAGTTTGACGACATCTTTTCGGAGTGGCTGGCGTCATGCTTACAGATCCAAGCTTGCAGTGGCGGAGCCGACGCAGACGGAGGAGGCAGAGGAAGCTGGAGAGCAGGATGTGGAGCTGTCGCAAGCGATCAGTATCAGTGTCAATGAAGCCTTTTGTGATGGTATCAATACAGGCTTTTATGTGAACAACTATACAACAAAACCGGGCCCGGGCTTGAAAACACTGATGGATGAACTGCAGACGGGCATTCAACGGCTGGAAAATGAAAACAAAGAACGTGAAGAAAAGAGAAAAGCAGAGCGGGAGGCTGCAGAAGCCGCTGGGGAACACCTGCCGGGTCGTCGCAACAAAATTTTTGCGGACACGTTGCGGACCTTGATGCGATTGACGGCATCATATCGACGCTGTCATTGGAAGAGCGCGGCTGAAATCATTTTTCCACTCTTGTATCAACACTTGACTTTTGCTTCGCACAGGACTTGGAAACTTTATGTCAAGAAAGCTGTTTTTTTCGCAGTTGAAGCTTGGCGGCGTCAGTACGGCGATTCAGTCTTGCAGCACATTGAGGATCCAGGGGGGGAAGCTGAGCCTGTCGTATTCAGACGGCCTGGAGTGGATGATCTGGAGTTGAAGGGTTGGAAGAAAGTTTATCGCAAGGATCCGGCCACGGAGGTGGTTGATGAAATTTTTATCGGTCCGAATGGACAAGTCTGTCCAGACCTTTTGGCTGCCTTTGAAGAATACCAAGGACGTGAGAGGAAGAATGCCGGACAGGCGCTGAGTTATGTGCAGGAACTCCTCAAACTTCATGCTGTCACCGAGATCGTTGTTCCGACTGCCACGGACGCCAGCGTTGCTACGAATCTGCAGTCTCTCCAAGCAGATGGCCAAGAGGTAGCTGTGAAGACCACGAGCAACGTGGAAGCCAAACGTTTGGCTGTGACATCATCCAGTCTGGAAGACTATCTGTTTCGTGGCGATCATCCTTTGCTGGCAGGCTCTGCGGGGTCTATAAAATGCTTTTTTCTGGCTTATTATCCGTTTGTGTTTGCGATGTGAGTAATTTCTTATGTTGATATGGATATGCACTCTGTGGTTGGTTTCATATGTGTATCATGCTTGGGGTCTCGAATTTTGCTAGCACAGGCATGAGTTGGGCCACGTATGGCACCTGGGTCTATCGTGTGGAGTTGGCACGGGGTGCAGACAAGTCGGTGAAGTCGGCTATACCTCGGTTTGTGGATATCTATTTCGATGCCTCGTACAAGCTTTGTAACAGCCATGCGCAGCGGATCGCCAGTGAACCGCGTGTACCCATGTTTGAAGGCTTCACTATGCCGCCGCTGACACACGACAGCGAGCGGAACGCCATGTACAAGCAAGTGCAGTGCCGCCCAGTGGGAGTGCATCTGGTGAAAGAGGTCGATATTCAACACACTGAGGAAGAGTTGGTACTGAATGCGTTTAAGATATTTTCCACACCTGCAGTTGACACTGGCGATGTTCATCTGGATCGATCTCGACAGGCGCACACTGCTTTTACAAAATCCTTCTTGGAGTGGAAGTGTGGCATGGAGAAAGAAGCTCAACTGGCCAGGCATCGGTTTGCGGAAAGATATGAATACCCGAGCCTGTGGGAGACCCAAGAAATGATCACAGAACTGGAAAGCCGATATTCGAGGTATCTGGATGCTGAAACATTGCCACCTACAGAACAGGATTTTGATCTCGGGAAGCCGCGGTGCACTGTTTCTATGTACTCGTCGCTTCTGGCACAACAGCGGATTGCAAATCTTGAAGGACTTGCACGTGCCAGACAACACAAACCGAAACGTAGAAGAGACGAAGATGCTCATTTGCACGAGGAGTATGTGAAGATGCACACGCTTGGAGGAGCTGATGATGTTGGCGCGGATGGCGACAACGATGAAAATCTAGAGGCCTTGGTAGAAGAGACAAGTGTCGTGAAAAAGGAAATCTTCCCGCCGATTGGTTTGCGCCTCACTGCAGAGGAGCAGAAACAGTTGTTGCGCTTTGATCTGCAAGGTCGTAAGAATGACTATGTGAAAACATTTCTGCAGGAAACCTGGATGAGAGACGATGTGTTTGAGGCAGCTTCGCGTTGTCGGAACACTCAACAGCAGAAACACAAAGAACTTCTGGCTGACCTCTCTGGCTTGAATCAGGACGGAAACAGCATATCTGGGAGATGTTGAAGGGTGTATTGTTTGATATGTAGTCTCTGTGGCGTGAACTGTGGTTGCGATGGGGTTGTTTGAAAGTTGAAGGAACTTCTTAATGTTAAAATTATATTTGATTTGTTGTTATGGTTTGGTTTTTGAGTGTAGTTGATTTATTGCAGACGTAGAATTGGTCAGGATGTCCGGCAAGATCTCTATTGGAGTGTCAGAGAGACCAAACCAGGGGAAGAGGAAGAAGATATTGAAGCCCAGACAGATGAGCCGGACGAAGTGGTTCGTTTGCGTACTCTCCGCCTCTTACTGCCTTTGTTACCACGAGATTGTGCGCGTTTCACGGATCAGAAGGTCTATGCGACACCATCTGCCATGCTGTCGGACATGGTGGCAAATCTACCCATCACGGGCAGATTGAACGAGGATCAGATGCTCTTTGTGTTACGGTTTGGAGATATTTTAGACACTGTGTGGAAAGAAGAACAAGAGTTACCACCTGAACGGAGATCTGTGTATCACATGTTGTTGCTGGGACAGGGCGGATCAGGCAAAACTCATGTTGTGCAAAATTTTATTTTTCCGGTTGTGCATTTCATCTGGCCGCCAAGCAAAGAGGAGGAGTCTTTGATGGTCGTGGCGGCCAAAAACTCGCAAGCCAAAAACATTTCCACAGAAGGTGTGCGAGCCAAGACATTGCATAGAGCAGGTTGCATGCGGATTCAAAGTTTGAGGAATCAGGATCTGGCTCCAGGCAAGAAGGAAAAGGCTTTGGAGAAAACCTGGAAGAATGTTCGTGTCTTGATCATCGAAGAGATCAGCATGGTGTCGGCTGTGCTTTACAATATGCTTGATTTTCGTGCCATGTGCGGTCGCCGGCTGCCTTTCAAGGTGGACCGAGACACTTACATGAAAGTGGGTTGTGCTTTCGGGCGGGTGCCCATCGTCGTTCACCTGGGTGACTTTTTCCAACTGCGTCCGACTGGTCAGATATCATTGATTGAAGATCTGAATCGCCGAGATGAAGAGGGCCAGTATGTCCATAAAGAGGTCCCTGGCGTGGAGGTTCAGCACGCGCAAAAACTTTTCTCTGAAATCCCGGATGTTTATGAGCTACGCGGCACCATGCGCTTTAAGCCGCAAGATCCGCTCATCGAGATCTTGCAATGCATGCGGCTTGGCCACACACTGCCGGATAGGCTCTGGGCTCAGTTCCAGGAGCGTGTGGTACGAGACGAAGCTCCCGGCATTGCTGATGCTCGCTTGGAATCGGAGAACTTTCGGTCGGGGTACTGTATGTCGATCTACTGGGCATCCTTGATTCGCATGATGTATCGTCGCACCATCTTGCAGGCGAGCCGATGCAATCAGACACTGGTCTTTTTGCAAGCTGCTGATACTTGTATGGGCATGAATCATGAGACTGGCCTTCGATTTTTGAATCAGCCGAACCCGTACAACACTGGTTTGATTCATGGCATTTTGCCTTGCTTTGTTGGCATGGAAATTCGTTTGTTGGCGCGTGTGGATGCCGACCAAGGGCTGGTGCAAGATACTGTGGCAACCATTATGGATTTTGGGTTTCATGATGCCGATCGAGCAAGATATTTGAAGACTCCGGCAGGAGAAATGTTTACGCCCAGATATGTACCATCTGGATTGTTGGTGAGCATCAAAGGATATCAAGGATGTAGTGGGCGGGAAAGCTTTGTGCCGCTGTGCGCGAAGCATACGAATAGTCCGGAGCAGGCGGAGAAGTTGGCTCGTTCTTTCTATTGGTTTGAAGCAGAAGAAGTGGTTGTGAGCTACAGTGGGCTACAAATCCGCAGATGTGGTTTTCGCGCCACGAATGCACAGTGTTTGACCAGCACGGCTTCGCAAGGCTTGACGCTTCGATCTGGAACAGTTGTGGATTGTGGTCGTCAGAAAGAAAAAGATGATGATGAGTGGTGGTTGCATCTGTATGTGATGCTTTCCAGGGTGACCTGTTTATCGGACCTGCTGTTAGTGCGACCGCCACCCCGAGAGTTACTGGAAAAGGGGCCGCCGGTCGGCGTAGCCAAGAGCTTAGAGAAGTTTCAGCAGCGTGCGACGGAGTGTCGCGCCGGCGTTACTATGAGACATGGACGCCGTAGCGACGGAACTGCGTAGATTGATCAGACCTTGGGCATGCGATGGCAAGTCGACGTGGCGAGTTAACCGCAGCATGGTCTTACATGGACTCCGTGGTCACGGAAATGAGTAGATTGATTAGACCTGGGGCATGCGATGGCAAGTCGACGTGGCGAGTTAACTGCATCATGGTTTTACATGGACTCCGTGGTCACGGAAATGAGTAGATTGATTAGACCTTGGGCATGCGATGGCAAGTCGACGGGGCGAGTTAACTGCATCAAGGTCTTACATGGACGTGCTGGCAAGTCGACGTGACGAGCCAGCCGCATCGTGGTCTGACCTCTTGACCTCGCATGCTGACATCGGATTGGCGAATTATGATCGGGTAGGATTGGGCATTCCATGTCATGTGAAGATAAATAGTAAGGAGCAAGAATGAATGAAGGTAATTAACAGTATCTGTGATGCCTGTCCGATCAGAATTTGTCGCGGTAGGCGAGTCGACGTGATGAGTCTTGTAATCCAACCATCAACGTGCAAGGATGAAAAGGATCATGGAAAAAGGGAGTGTCCTGGTTTGAGATGATTCGTAGTGGAATGCATCACTTGAGCGTGGTTAGGCCGCTGGATAGTTGCCAGGTATTGGTCAGAAGATCTGGTGCGACGGCGGCTGTGTTTGCTGTGCTTCAATGAACGCACAGGCCAGTACTGTAATGCATCAACTCCAAGACATTCAACATACTCACCGACGATTGGAAGGTGTCGTGAACGCCTTGGTTTTTTGGTCAGGCCCTTGGGCTTGCCGAAGCTAACGCGCTGTCATTTGGTTCTTTGATTCATGGCAAATCAAGTCGGTACTGTGTTGAACCTTTTCAGATCAGAATATGATAGATTGTAACTATATTAGTGCAGAGAAAATAAAACCCAAGTGAGTTTGTGTGCACCTGTCTGCCAAGGCCTCATCCTTTTTTTTAGTCCACGGAAGCAGAAAACTCAGAATGCGCAACACTTCACAACTCAGCTTGTGATAGATTCCATTGCTTGTGTGTTCTTGCATTTGTTGGTCATCTTTCGACGCTACGCTTTGCTCCAAGGACCTTGTGGACTACACCTGTATGCTAGCCGGTCATGTTGCCAGCGGCCATGCGCAATTGGTTTGATTAGGTTAGTTGTCATTGCAGTGTTCAGATCCGGAGTGTAGGAATTGAAGGAAGTTGATGAACTCGGTTTCATTGTTGGATTCCGGCCAGGTTTTGGTCAGAAGATGTGAGTGTCGATCTTCGGGAGGACGATGGTAGTCAGTGTCACTCGCTGGGAGTCCTTGCATCTCTCTCTGGAAGTCAGGTTCAGTCTTTTTCACGTTGTTTGTTTTGATGTCGTAGCCTTCTAGCTCGAAGCATTCATTGGTCATTCTGTTTTCGAGCTTGTTCTGTGCTTTGTAGGATTTTTGGTCTTAAAAAACCGGGAACCGCGATACGACCACAAAAAGCCTGTTTGCGGTCATATCGTTTGCTCTGCGCTTTGTGAGAGTTTTGGTCGCCAAAAACGGGGACCGCGATACGACCACAAAAAGCCTGTTTGTGGTCATATCGTTTGTTGTGCTTTGTAGGATTTTTGATCTAAACATCGGGACAGCGATACGGCCGCTTATGCTTTGTAAGTTTTTTTTGATATAAAAACCAGAGCTGCGATACCACCACAAAAAGCCGCTTTGTGGTCATATCGTTTGTTGCGCTTTGTAGGATTTGTTATATAAAAGCCAGAGCCGCAATACGACCGCAAAAAGCCTGTTTGTGGTCATATCGTTTGTTCTGCGCTTTGTATATAGTTTTTGATCTAAAAAAATGGAAACCGCGATACGACCACAAAAAGCCTGTTTGTGGTCATATCGTTTGCTCTGTGCTTTGTGAGATTTTTGGTCGAAAAAAACCGGAACCGCGATACGACCACAAAAAGCCTGTTTGTGGTCATATCGTTGGTTGTGCTTTGGCTGATTTTGGGTGTAAAAAACAAGACCGCGATACGACCGCAAAAAGCCTGTTTGTGGTCATATCGTTGGTTGTGCTTTGGCTGATTTTGGGTGTAAAAAACAAGACTGCGATACGGCCACAAAATGCCTTTTTGTGGTCATATCGCTTGTTATGTACTTTGTCTGGTTTTTGATCTAAAAAAGCGGGAACCGCGATACGACCACAAAAAGCCTGTTTGTGGTCATAACGTTTGCTCTGTGCTTTGTGAGAGTTTTGGTCACAAAAAACGGGGACCGCGATACGACCGCAAAAAGCCTGTTTGTGGTCATATCGTTTGTTCTGCTTTGGATTATTTTTGATTTAAACAACGGGACCGCCATACGACCACAAAAAGCCTGTTTGTGGTCACCTCGTTTGTTATGTACTTTGTATGGTTTTTGATCTAAAAAAACGGGAACCGCGATACGACCACAAAAAGCCTGTTTGTGGTCATATCGTTTGCTCTGTGCTTTGTGAGAGTTTGGGTCACAAAAAACCGGGACCGCGATACGACCACAAAAAGCCAGTTTGTGGTCATATCGTTTGTTCTGCTTTGGATGGTTTTTGATTTAAAAAACAAGACCGCGATACGACCACAAAAAGCCCGTTTGTGGTCATATCGTTTGTTCTGTGCTTTGCAGGATTTTCGGTTTAAAAAAATTGGGACTGCGATACGACCGCAAAAAGCCTCTTTGTGGTCATATAAAAAGCAAGACCGCGATACAACCAAGATTCCTTTGTCAGACCTCGCATCTTTGCTGCGGTTCAAGGGCTGTGAGCTTGTGCGCCGGGACCGGCTTAGGACTTTTTGTATACTCGAATCGCTTCAGTACAGTCGAATGGGTCCGGCAAGGCGACGTGACGAGCTATAGACCGTCTGTGGCGATACGTTTCTGTGAGAAGCTTAAAAAATCGCCGCTGCTTCGCATTTCAATGCCACTGATTGACTTCGTTTGTGCAATTGACGCTTTTGACGATTTGTGACCTGTGACTTGCTGCATAGCCTGGTTGTGAAGCCTTGTCTAATTTTGGTGAATTCATTTCCGTGGTCTACAGCTCAGGTCCTGACTGGAGCTCACTCTACATCTCCGGGCGTGACAGAAAAAAAAAGTGCGTCTCACCTCTTCTTGCTTCGCACTACACACCGTGGTCGCGATACGACCACTTGATGACGTTTGTGGTCATATCGATGGTGCGGCTTTTTGAAGGTCTAGTGCGGATTTGTTTTGTTGTTTTCGGAGTGGCAGGCGCAGTATCCCTCTCCGTCTCCTTCTCCCTCTTGTCCCTCTCATCTCCGTCCATCACATCATGAGCCATCTTATCACACACACATACCTCATCAGCATATGCGTGTCATACACCTCCTTTCCTCCCGCTTTGTTCTTCCCTTTTCATCCCACTACCCCGTCTCACACCTCACGTTCATACACACTTGAAATTTGTAAAACTTATCGTGTGGGGTTATCCGGTCCTTTTATTCGGCAAAGTGCGGCATGATTTTGGGACCGCGCTCAACGAAGCTACCGCAATCATTGGGATACCGAGTCTGATCAACTCGGCGCAACTGCTGTTGTACCTTCACTTCCTCATGGGCCCCGACAATATGTCACTGCAGTCACGCTTGCTTTGGACCTTGTGATTGGATCTTGAGAATTTGAGTTCGGTGATCACTTGGGCCTTTGGACCTCGACACTTCAGGAGGTTAGACCCCTTAATTACATAGTTTATTTTGGCAATTTTTTCACCTAGGTTTCTGTGTGGAGCACATTACACAAGAGAACCGTAATGAAAAGGAGGCAGTAAGCGTGTGGCTTGGGACGTGAGTAGACGCATGCAGAACATTTGGCATTTTTCACGGAGTCAATTGAAACCTCTCAAAGCCAGTCTCCAGCAACTTGGCCAGGATTCGTTGCTTCATTACTTCTTGAGGCCCAGGCCTCAGCCTTCAAAGGTTCACTTCCTTTGCAGCTAATGGCGCCACCGTCAACTTCAGCATTTCGAAGGGTGATCGAGGAGCGAAGAGGGAACTTTCCAGCGTGGGTGCTGGCATGTCCTTGGAAGGTGAACTTTAGTCGTGCCCTGGTTCTCTCTGTTTTTTTTGGTAAATTCAACATTTCACATTTTTCAAGGGCCGGCACTTGGATTGCGCGCAGTGCCCGAATTTTGATGTTTGAGATGACTTAGGCCCCGCGCTTGGGCCTCCCTCCGGCTGCACAGCGATACCTGGCGTACGGATTCCCGAAACCAGGGCGGGCCACCAGAGGTTGGGATACAAAGTGAGCAACTTCAAAAACTTCGATGATGAAAAGCAGTGTACAAACTGCAAACTCACATGCTTTCCCAAAAGCCAAACGCAGGTCGCGAAAGGTTTGCCCCGCGACTGTAAACTGGGGTTATAGAAAGTGCTTTTCGAAGCTGCTATCAGACAAGTAGGATCAAGGATAGCACCAGCAGTAGGATCAAGGATAGCAGCAGCTGCAGCCCCACTCTAGTGTCGCAGCACTATTTCTGTGTGTGCACCAATTGATTGACAATATTGAAACCAAAGAATGCTCGAACAAAATCAATGGTATGCCGCATTACATCGCATATGTAATATACCTTCGGGGAATGGCGCTCTTCACATCTCATACCTGAATGCCAGGTATCGGTTTATTTGCGATGATGATGCTTGCAGCTGAGTTGGGAGAATTGGTGGTTTATGGGCTGTAGTGTAGTCGTTGTGGTTTCCAGCTTCAAGAGTGGCTCGACCTCTGCGAAACTTGTATGGTGAAGGTTCGGACTTCGCTTCTATTTTGTGTAAAGTTATTATTCCCGAGGCCTGGCAAGCTGCTGCAGAGGCAGAGGCTGTTATGTTGGAAGAAGAGTCCGTAGCTAGTTACTAGAGGCTTTGCTAAAACTTGCGAGCCAACCAGGTGCTTGTCCGCAAACAATGATTTGAAAGTTGGTCTCTTCCCACACCCGAGATCAACAGGATCAGACCCTGAGAAGCATTTAGTGACAATTTGCAGTTCATGCAAGCAGGTTCGTGATGCTCCATCGGCCGGTTCGTCTTGGGATGCCGGGCACCGGATGTGGTGCTGCGCCTCCTGCCAGGCGACCTCTTTCGTGCTTCAGGAGGAGCCTTGGTTTACTGGTCCTAGCGGCCTTGATGAGAAGCATGAGCCCAATGCAGCTCCAGGTGAGAAGGGTACTACACCATCTACCTGGCCTGCTCCTTGGTCCACGTCGCAGCCTGGTCGACTTCACCATGGACCTTTTGGAGGATTTCAGGCGCCCGAACCCGGACTCCATGGATTACCAGTTCATGGCAGCGCTCTTCACGGCATTCGGTTTGAGGCCCCCGGACAAGTGCCTACTCAGGCTGGACTTCATCCTGGACTCCATGGATTACCAGTTCATGGCGCCCAGACACATGGACTACATGGTGGACGACACGACTTACCAGTCAAGCGCAGCAACGCCCAGCCTTTCGAGGTGATCCTGCAGTCCACCAGGCGCCAGGACCTCAACCACCTGACATGGATCTTGCTGGATCCCATGGCCGTGAAGGAGCCGAGAGCGAGACATCAACCTATGACCCGACTGTCACACTGCCGAGCAGGCCACCGAGTGCAGCCGGACCGACATTCGCCCGGCATGCGCCACAGTTCACACAGCCTGTTCAACCTGAGGCCAAGGCGACGCCTGCCAATACGCCGACTTTGCCACCACCAGCTTCGAGAAGGAGAAGACGGCGAAAGGGAGGACAGCCTGACGGCGCACCACCTCCTGGCGCAAAACCCGCCTGATGAACCTCATGGTGATCCTGGACCACCATGTACCGACTCCGGCACCTTCAGATGACCATGCACGGACTTCCTCCTCATCTACCTGGAACAGCTTGAAGGGACCTATCATGGCCGGTGCCTCCCCAATGGCATTACAACAAGAACGACTTGGCCGCCTTCCGGAAGTGGAGGAGGCGCATAGAAATGTGGCAGCTCCATCATCAACTACGTTCCCAAGAAGGAGGCCGGCATCCTCCTCTTCAATTCCCTTCGGGGCGAGTTGGAGGAAGAGTTGGAAGACGCCCCGGCATCTACTATGCCGATGGCGTGAACTTCATCCTCACCACCATCCAGAAGGCAGTCGAAACTCGCTCAGTCCACTTGAAGCGACAGCTGCTGAACAGCTATGAGCACATCTACCGTGGCCCTCAAGAGAGCATGCGCTCCTTTGTGAACAGGTACCAACGTACCGAGAGGGCACTTGGCACAGTGAACATCCGCGTACAGGACATGTACGACGGAGAGGCACGGGGCGCAAGAATGCTCGAGCGCTCCAAACTGTCAGGTGAACATCAACGCCAAGTTCTGATCGGCGCCGGCCAATCACTCGACTTCGACTCCATCAAGGATGTGCTTCTCTTTCAGTGGCCGGAGCATAAAGCACTCCCACCAACACTTGGTCCACCGCGAGGAAAAGGAAGACCAGCTCACCACAATGACCTGCTAAGCAGACCTATGTCACTGAGTCACTGAGGTCAATGAGGCCGAGCAGAATGACGACAACCCGGACGACGACCTCGACCTGAACCAGAACGATGGCGATGAAGCCAACGATGACGGCCAGACGGCCGACGACCCTGATGACGAGACCGACCATCAGGACGAAGCAGAGCTTGAGCCGGATTGGGATGACCCTCAAATCTCCGAGATCCTTACCATCACGGCCAAGAAGCTTGCAGGTGTCATGCAAGCTAGGCGCTATGGCAACACCGGCTCGGCTCCAAAGCGCTCGATTACTGAGCGGAAAAGGCACACTCACTGCTCAGCATGTGGCCAGCAAGGCCATTGGGCCGGAGATCCTGAGTGTGGAGCAAGTGCCAAAGGCAAGAACTTCAAAGACTCGAAGGGCAGCGGCAAAGGGTGACAAGGGCGGCAAGGGTTCGTCCAAGGCAGTTCATTTTCTCAACCACTAAGGTGGCCATGATGATCGCGCGACCTCCATACATGGCCGTGTTTGGCCAGATCCCAAGGATAGCCGCAGGCCTTCTACAAGATGACAAGGCTTTGGTCTGCCACCCAGAACAACATGGAGCAGTGCGGCCCGACATCCTCAGAGCCGAAGCCATGAAAGCATTGGCTGACATCAACACATCACAAGCACTGCGCAGGGCGGTCCTGCGAAAGACAGCACCTGGGCCCCAGCGAGACCTTCAACCAGGTCATTGCAACCTTGCGCATACTGGCGCTGGCAAGTCCCCAAAGGACGAAGCGCCAAAAAGGAAGGGGCATGGATCATGGCACGATTCCTGTCCTACGACCCATGCAGACAACAAGAGCGCATGGCTGCACTCCGGCACCGCAACAGTTCACGTGGCGCTGGAGCAACTACGTGGCGCTGTTGGCTTTGAACACTGGCAGCCAACCAGAGAGGATCGACAGACCCTCAAGGACGCAGCAGCCAACATACGCCAAGACCTATGGCAAGAACGCTCCACGACAGCACCTCCAGCAGACGAGGACTCCTATGAGTATCCACTGGAAAGGCTGGCAGAACCACAAGCATCAGCAGAGCAGCACGACACCGCGGCAGCTCCAGAAGCTGAAGCAGAGCAGCTACAGCCCCTGGCATTACCTCTTGCGCCACCACCTCAAAAGAGGAAGGCGCAGCAGGAGCAAACGCGTCAGCAACAAACGACTGACGCACAGACGACGCCACGTGTTTCGGCAAGACCTGAGGCAGTACAACAACTTGCTGAACAGTACATCCAGCAAATTAGGACTACTACCATGAACGTGGAAGGCGACATCCACATTCACTCCTACCCAACATCGCCTACAGGACAAGCTGTCACACCTCTAGATTACCACCCAGGGCGCTATGGACTCACTCGCGCGGCAAGGTCGAGAACACCGACCAACAGACGAATTCGCAAGTCAGCAGAGCAACAAGCACTGGCACATGCATGGCCAACGCCAGTACCGGAAACACCTCAGCGCCGGCACCTTCACTTGCTGCAGGCGCACCTTCTGCAGCGAGTCCAGCAGTTTCACAACAACCGGCACCTTCCGGGAATGAGCAACCCGGGACAGCAGAACACGCAGGCCCAGCGTCGGGCGCCAGCACCGAACAGTTCTCAAGCTCTACATCGAGCAATGCAGAGCAACCTGCGACAGCAGTGGCATCAAACACACAGCCACAGGCAGCGCAAGACACTGTGACTACTGCAAGACAAGATCCTGAAGCAATACCTCATCTACCTCAAAAGCGAACACATGAAGCAATGCTTATGCTACAGCATGACAGCATCGAACCACCACACCACACATGGGATGGTTCACCACCGACAAGGTACTATGAAGACATGCGGTGCACACAGTTCGCAGCAGCGGCAGCATCACAGCTACAGGCAGAGGGACACGCCGTCCTCTTCACAGACCTGGCACAAGCACCACCAGAGTCTGATGACTCCTCAGGTCCAGATGATGACACGGACCCAGCCACCAGACTCCAAACAAGCAAAGAGGCTAAGGCCTTAGAAAGGGAAATCCCATGGCGAAGCATTCTCAAGCTACCGCCAAAAGACATCGAAGCCTACATCCAGTCCAACCAGAAGGAACGAGGCTGGATGAATTGGGGCTCCGTCCAAGCGGTGCCAGATGATGAAGCCGCAGCAATCCTCAGCAATCCAGCCAGACGCAAACGCGTCTTGAGAAGCAGGGCACGCTACAGAAACCAAAGCAAGATCCCAGATCAACCGCAGGCCAAAACCAGAGTCGTTGCCTTAGGGCACCTGGACCCAGATCTGCGCCGGATCTCCCGGGATTCTCCAACGCCCATGCGCGTTAGCGAATACATCCTCCTCAGCATCTACATAGCAGGAGCCAACAACCTCATGGAGAACGACCCCGTTCCCTGGCTCCTGTGGCCTGGAGATGTGAGCGCAGCCTTCACGCAGGGCAGCTTTGAGATTGAAGAGAGGCCAGAACCTCTCTACCTACTGCCACCCCGAGATGAGATCACCCTCAGAGCCGGCGCCTTCAAGGCCAAACTATACCTTGTGCTCAAGAACATTTACCGGCTAGCCAGCGCTCCACGAACGTGGTTCCAGAGGTAGTGAAAAGAATGCTCTCCATCGGCTTCAGCCAACACCACCTCGACAAGACGCTCTTTTACAAGAGGTTCGACGGCAGACTGGCAGTCGCCTGCATCGTCTACGTGGACGATTTCCCCTCCCCTATAGATCGGGTTAGACAATTTCCTGCCTAATAGTCAATTCCATAGTTAACTCTAACTTTTTAACTATTAGTTAAAAATGCTTTTTGTATAAAGAGATAATTTTTCAAATTGTATATTGACTATTCTACTCTAATTTTTCTCTAATTTTTGAGTTAACTATAAAATTGCCCCTGGAATTATAGTTGAAAATAAGGCAAAACTCATTCATTTCCTTCCCAAAAATCTCATATGGCATGGAAGACTTTTCTTTTGCGCACACTAGATGTCCATGATGTCCAAACAATCCTAGATGTCCAAACAATCCTAGCTGAGCATAATTCCTTTTCTCATGTGTCCACAAGCTTGGCAAATGCTACACACCAATGCTGCAAAGCTTTGCTGCCACATTGGTACATAGAGGTGCCTCTGGTGCAGTTCTGTGCAATAGCTCGAGTGATGCCCATGTAATCCTCATTGGCATAGCACCATGTCAGCTTGGGGTTGCAAGTGTGCACATATTCTGCACAATGCATCAGGTAGTGGGACTTGGCAGTGACCTGCAAGATTGGTCCTTTGATGCTGTCATCATCTGCAAAGTGCTGGTAGAGCTGGTAATTCAAGTGGCACATTTGCGGGGCAGCTTGAAGGAAAGCTTTGCTTTCTTCCACAGAGAAAAGGTCTTCTCTCTTCTTATCAGACATCATCTTCTCAATGAAACAATTTGATCTCAGCATATGGGCAATCTTTCAGTGCACTTCTAGTGCTTCATTGTGGTGCCTCAACCATACATGGTACAGAGGTTCAATCACACCTTTGACTTGTGAAAGATTTTGTCTAGGTTCAATCACACCTTCAATGGTTCAATCACACCAGGTGTGCTTACCAGT
>CAXAMN010023640.1:0-12834 GCA_963970005.1 Durusdinium trenchii
GAGGAAGTGGACTGGGAGAGTTGAAACATCATGAGATGGTGTGCCTGTGTGAAGAAGTAAGACCCATCTCCTTAGGAGCGAACCTGAAACAATGTGAACCTAAGGAATGGTGTGAAGTGATCGGTGCGGATCCGCCTCTTTACCCCGCACTACAAGGCCCGAGGCCAAGAGTCGGAACTGTCCAAGGTTTATATACCCACAGCTCAATCTTCTCAGCACCATTCCTCTCACAACAAGGGCACTTCAAAGCTGTGTCCCAACATTTATATATATATATATAGTATATAACATAACAAACTACACATGCCGCCCCGAACGCAAAGCTTCTTCCCCCCCAAGCCTCGCGCACTTCTTGTAAGGACCTCCCACTGGCGGCTGGGTAGCAGCTTAAGGCCTTGAAAATGCCAAGTCCAAGCGAATTATGCTTCGAATGTTGAGGCGTTCGGTGTTCGTCAACAAACAAAGTGTTCGAGCAGTTGGAAAAATGACAAGTTGATTGAAGTGGGGTGGCCAGGTAGTTTCACAAAATCTCTGCTATCTGCTGCTATCTCAATCGGAAGTTGGAACGAAGTAGCTAAGTAGCTAAGTAGCATGCAGAAAGCAATGGTACCAAAACATCAGGAGCGAAGCGCGCAACCCCACGAAGCGTTTCTGTCGCTCTGCAATGCTTGCGACACTTGGAAACTCTGCAACTTGCCTACGACCTCTGTCTTCTGCTCAATGGTGCCGCCCAGGCCTGTCCAGTGAAGTCAAATCAAAAGCGTACTCCACAGGAAGGAATGAAAGCATCTTCGCAATGATCTCCATGTCCCACTCTGTCCATACCCTTTGGAGAGCATGGCATGCGCAGGATGCTAACCTTTGGGCCTGTCGTATCCCCCACCTTTGGCTCGATCCGCAAAGGCATTGGTCACACTGCTGGGATCAATGTGGCCGTCGCCCTCAGTGAAGATTCCGCCATAGATGCCCGTGTCTTCCAAGTTCACTAGCGGATGCTTCTCCTGAAGGGAAACCTCTCAGCATCTCTCATCTCAAGTCTGTTTGTTTGAACGGATGGCCTAAAGAAAGCCCAAGAACCCAAAAAAAACACCGTCTTGGGTGAACGTTTCGTCAACTGATGTTTTAATTCAGGAGGTCATGGAGGAACTCTGCAACGATGAATGGTTGGAAAACCGGGAGACCTATCTGAAAGCTCTTTAAGTTCCCTCAAGCACTCAAGCACATGGAATCAAGTAAGGTGAACATTGGCAAAATGGCATGGACTGGATTGTCTTGTGGGTGTGGCGCCAAAGTGATCCACCGTGGGCAGCTTGCACGATACTTCTTGTGGACCGGTGGACCGGGCCAGCTTAAAGCAACGTCGGGTGACGAAGCTGATAGTCTCCAAGCGGTGGAGCGGCGACAGTGAAAGGTTTTGTTCCAAATTAGGTGGCTGCGGAGGAAGGACCTTAGTAGCAAATTGGACGGGCTGCGTGGCAGAATGAGGGATCAGACATTTGTCCACTTGGTCTGCTTGGCTGAAAAATCAGCAAAAAATGCTGCTCGGCCTTTGCCACTGTTCTCGCTGCGGTGATGTGGGCCCAACGCAGCCCACCGCCGGCGGTGCCACGCCCACCGCGGACCGGCCCGGTTCGGAGCCCCGTTGCGGGCTGACTTCTTGGGATCGCTCGTGTCTTTCAATGGGGAAGTGACTTTGTTAGGTGTTGAGCCAAAAAAACACAGAAAGAGGCTCGAGTTGCAAATTCAATTGAACAATGTCGGTCATGCGCTGGGTGAAATGTCTTGAACAAGACGATGGGCACTCCTTGATCTCATCCACAGAGATCATATGATGCTGCTCACATTCAAAAAGCCCCGAAAAGATCTTGGCTTTGCTCACCTGGTATTTCGCCTCAAGAATATACCACAAGTGTCAGAAACGGTTTCTTCAGTATCATGGTGTTCTTCAGGAAGAGCCGAGTCTGAGGCTTCATCTATGTAGTCCCGCCTCAGGACATACTGGACTCCAAAGCTTCCAGACTCTCCAGTCTCTCAGAAGCTTCCTTCAGTTCAGGTCTTGAGTCTCGGGCTGATTGGGGATCAGCCGGATGGAACCCGGTGTGTGGAAGCTCAACGGTGTGCCTGCGGCCAATCACCCTTCTGGGCCAGTCTGAATCGAAAAAAGGATGGCGAGCATTGACAATACATGCAAACCACGCCCGATTTGTTCCAGGAAGACCCTTACTTGAGCATATTTTATCGTTCTCCACCCTCCTGCCTTCTGCCTGCCACTGGGAGAAGAGGTTGACGCCCTGGTGGGAAGGCGTGTTCCCTTACTGTTACAAAACAAAAAAATCCAAGTGATGCATGCGAGATAACCTCAAGTTATCAAGTCAATCATATCACCCAAGAAGCTAAGAAACATCAAATTGAACCTATATATATATATACGTTCCTTTCTTCTTCACATCCCGAAATTCTCCGCATCCACGGGCCTCGTCATGCCAAAGCCGGAAGTTGTTACCACCGTGAAAGCGTGTTACAAGTCCAGCCGCGTGCCAAGTGGCACCGCACGTTAGCTCCCCCTGAAGGAGTGCAGCGAGGCCAAAGCGACATCAAAACGAACAATGTTAGCAATGCGATGCTCCAAACATAAAATAATATCAGAAAGCACCCTCCAGCTCAGCCGACCTTCTCAAAGAGCACACATTTCACCCCTCGCTTTGCGAGGTTGTAGAGCATGGCACAGCCCGTCACGCCGCCGCCCACAATGACGCCTCTGTATATTGGAAGAGAAGAAACCAGAAAAGCCTCCGATCACAAAAATAGGGAATCTCATCTTGGCAATGTTCGGAATCCCCAGTTCTCGTCTTGTGTCGGCAGCTCAGATGCAAACAGCCCACAGGTGGCACCTGAATAGCCACGGGTGGCACCTTGCTGCCAGAGCCGAGCTGCTTGACCCGAAGCTCCTCCTGAGACTGCTGCACAAGCAAGGAATGGACTTACTCTCTTGAGTCTTTACCAAACTTTCTTTACACCACAAATCACATTCACGTACAGTATTGTAGGCCTACAACGGTCCATTCTTGGTGGCTTGCTTTCTTGCAAACTTACCAAAGCAGGCCACTTGGATGAAATGGCTTTTGGGCAAGGTGCTTGCAGACCGCCACATGCTCGGAAGGACAAAGGCCGGCAATTCAGCAATATCTATAAAGAGTCTACTGAGGCATTTGCCTTTCGAGCCAAGAGACACAGGAAGCAGATTTCACAGAGACACAATGAACTTGGGCTCAAGGGTCAGAGGTTGTGTGCTTTATATGGATGTGCATCTACGAAAAGCACCCGAGAAAGTGCGCTGTCCGAGGCTTCCAGTTGTGCCCCAGTTTTCCTCTTCCATCCCGCACGAGATGTTGTTCACCTCATGACGCCGGCAAGTGTGCGGAACTCCATTTCAGTGCAGGCCGACGGAATGAATCAAGCGCATGGTAAGCCCTTCACTGGTGACACTTTGTTTGGGACCATGGTTGGATTGTATAAGTATCATCTCCAAGTTAGCATCATAGGTACTGACCGCTTCACCAAACCACCACCGAAGAGGAATCCGAAAGATCGACTTCGGCCGATTCGCCAAACCTTCCCTCGGTTCATGTCAACTAAAGGGTACCCCTTTGGCATCCGTGAACTTTTTTCGGCACGACCGACGGAGACGTAGACGAGAAACACCACGAGAAACGGGTCCCCCCACCTCACTGGGAAAGAGATGTCGAGATGCCTCTCACATTTCAGCGCAACGTACATGAGCTTGGCTCTTCAAATTGACGTGGATTTGTCCGGGGAAATAAGGAGATAACCGGAATGATGATCCTATTCTACATATCCAGGAAGCAAACCCGAAACACTCATCATACACCACCATTGCTTTCAGAGCCTTGCGAGTCTGAGAAACAACAACAACAACTACTACTACTATTACTACTACTACTACTGCTGCTACTACTACTACTACTACTACTACGACGTACAGACCAACAACAACAACAACCACAACAACAACCACAACAACCACAACCACAACCACAACAACACCAACAACCACAACCACGACCACAACCACAATGACAACAACAACAACAACAAGAAGCGACATGTGTCAACCCATCCATATCTCAGTGCAAGCACTAAAACCAGCTAAGAATATCAAAGAACTGGAACACCAAGGATCACCAAGGCAGAGCAAGGTAGACCTTAAACTGACACGAGACTGCGTCGACGAGACCTTCTCACTCAAAACTGCCTCATGTTTTTCCCCAGATAGCGAAGCTATGTTCTTACTTCAAATAATAATGAATTGCCCGTGCGCGCTTTCAGAGACAGGTTGCTGGTGCTGGGTGCCGGTGCTGGTGCTGTGAGCTGGATAGTGCTGGTGCGGGCGCTGGTGCTGGTGCTGTGAGCTGGCTGTGCACGTGGTGGAGACAGGTTGCTGGTGCTGGTGCTGGTGCCGGGCGCCGGTGCTGGTGCTGGGTGCCGGGTGCCGGTGCTGGTGCTGGGCACGTGGTGGAGACAGGTTGCTGGTGCTGGTGCTGGGTGCCGGGCGCCGGTGCTGGTGCTGTGAGCTGGCTGTGCACATGGCGGAGACAGGTTGCTGGTTCTGGTGCCGGGCAGCGGTGCTGTTGCTGGGTGCCGGGTGCCGGCGCTGGTGCTGCGAGCTGGCGGTGCACGTGGTGGAGACAGGTTGCTGGTGCTGGTGGTGGGTGTCGGGCGCCGGTAGCTGTGCACATGGTGGAGACAGGTTGCTGGCGCTGGCGGCGGTGCTGGGTGCCGGGCGCTGGCGCTGGTGCTGGTGCTGGTGCTGTGAGCTGGCTGTGCACTTGGTGGAGACAGGCGCTGGTGCTGGTGCCGGGCGGCGGTGCTGGTGCTGAGCTGGCGCTGGGTGCCGGGCCCCGGTGCTGGTGCTGGCGCTGGCTGGCTGTGCACGACAGGTTGCTGGTGCTGGTGTCGGGTGCCGGTGCTGGCGCTGGGTGCCGGGCGCCGGTGCTGGTGCTGGTGCTGTGAGCTGGCTGTGCACGTGGAGACGGGTTGCTGGCGCTCGCGCTGGTGCCGGGCGCCGGCGCTGGTGCTGGTGCTGGTGCGGGGCGCCGGTGCTGGTGCTGGTGGTGTAGCTTGCATATATGTGGCGATCTTTTTTGTCCAGATAGCGAAGCTATGGGGTTCTTACTTCAAATAATAATGAGCTACCTGCGCGCGCTTTCGAGACAGGTTGCCGGTGCTGGTGCTCGGTGAAAACAGGGCGCCAGCGCTGGGTGCCGGCGCCAGGTGCTGGTGCGGGCTGTGGTGCTGGTGCTGGGTGCTGTGAGCTGGCTGCACGCGTGGTGGAGACACGGTGCCGGTGCTGGGCGCTGGCAGTGCGCATGGTAGAGACAGCGGGCGCCGGCGCCGGCGCTGTGAGCTGGCAGTGTGCGGGGATACTCCTTGGCCTTGGGCGAGTGAAGCCTACGGGCTTTGCCGATTGCGCGCATACTTTTGTGCGCATAAACTTATACGCGCAAGATCATACGGCCTTATCTTTCTGCAGATCGTTGCTTCAAGCACGCTAGAAAGTCAATAGTGGCGCTGGATACTGCTTGGCCTTGGGCCAATGACACTTACAGGCTTTGCTGTTTGCGCGCGTAAACTTACACGCGCAAGATCATACGTTGTTATTCCCCAAGTAGGGATAGCTATGGGGTTCGTGCTGCAAATAAGAATGAGCTGGCCACGCGCGCTTTCGAAAGGGTGTCGGTGGTGCTGGTGTTGTGGGCCTGGGTGCTGGTGCTGTGAGCTGGCTGAGAGCGCGTTTAAGACGGGCGGCGGCGCTGGTCGGGCGCTGGTGTCAGCTGATTGTGCCAGGTGTCGTAAGCTGGCTGCACAGGCTGCGTACATTCTTGTTCCAGCCAGTCGCATGTCAACAGGTCGTGGGATTCTGCCTCGCTATCTGGGTCTATGCTGGTGTATATTTCTGGGTATAATATGTATGTAAATACAGCCAGGACAAAAAAAGTTGCTAACAAGCTTGTGAGTACGTAACCTACAACCCTTTCCCCGTAGAATCCTGCCGGGGATCACAGTGGAATGCCGGCGGATTAGTTTCCACCCCGAAGTAAGTAAATCATAATTTAGTTTGGGGTGGAAACTAACCCGGCGGAATTCCATTTGGGAAAGAGAAGTGATGTCGATGACATTCTGGAGTGAAGTTGTTACCAAACTTTCTTCCTCCTGAAGTATCATTGGTGATTGACACACAATGTCCAAAAGTTGAAAAGAGTTGAAAGAATTAGACCGGACCACTTTTCCATATTCAAGCAGACAGTACTTACACATGCTAAGCGTTTGCACCAGGCTTTTGTCTCGGCTGCGCCGACTGTGGCTGCGCCTGGCGGATCCTTTGCCAATCCTCGAACTGCTCCACACGGCGCCGCAGCTGCAGCAGCTCCGCCAGGCGAAGCTCCTCTTCGGACGGGGACCTGGGTCGGCGATCGGGTTCAGCAAACATGGACCGATGCATCGACCTGCATCGACCTGCATGGATAGTTACATCGACACCTTTGCGATGCGCTTTGCTCCGTTCGTAACATCCTTGCTCCTAGTAGTAAGGCCAGGAGCCCCTAGTAGCTAGCGTCCTCGTTCCTATGCATGAGTGTCATTTTTGGAAATTGGCTTGGCGTTGCATACAAGTTGTGGAGCCCTTCACAACGAGAGATTGATTGGAAGCGATATTGAAAAAAGGCTGGAAAATAGGTCTAGGGAGCCCATACGCTTCCATGGTCAGCTGCATCTTGTCTGGGCTTGCAATACCCAGGTGCTCGCAAAGCTTGGAGACCTGCCAGGCCCCAAATGCAAAAAGAACGGAAGCTCTGGCAGTGGCATATGCTTGAGTTCTTAAACTTTGTTCTCGGTGCTGAGCCCTTTCATTTCCCATATTCCTTGTCTGGCCTCAGCCTCTATTTCCTGGAGCTTGGTCTCCCGGTCAAAGCTGGCAGGTTTCGACGGAAAGAGGCGTTCAAACAGCATTGTCCATCTTCCTTTCTCAAGTGTGCACTGACTCAACAGCAAAATGCAACAATTTTAACAGAGCTCGAAGAGCTGCCGAAAAACTGGCAACTAAAACCTCACCCAACTAACCCACAAAAGTTTCCTTCTCTCATCTTTTCTCTTTCATCCTCTGCATCTCTACTTCTGCCAGTCTGACAGTCTGAGCTCCACACACAAATCTCTGTAGCTTCTCGCGAGTGTGCTGGCGTTCGTTCCTTTGCGCTAACTCCAAGGTCGCCAGCATAGCATCATGGCCCTCGGCCGCGAGGCCGAAGAGCACTGCACGTCCAGGCCTCATACTCATACTTCATGTGCTTGGTCAAGCCAAAAACAGGTCAAAACACTCTGGAAACATCAACACCCTGGTGTGCTCTTGAGCTCTACAGCCCTTTACAGCTTACAACTTTGCTGTTCTCACGACGCCTATTCTGCTTCGCATGTCGGGCCACCCACCAAAGCAGGGCCGCAGCAGCCGCGTGACTTTGGAGTCCCGATAGGGAATGTAACGTGGGGCTGTGTGACCATCTCCTCGGATCTTTCAAATGTGCACAGTTCATAAGAGTTTCACGAGTTCTTCTGGGTGAAAGGGACCAATGCAGGAGGCTTGTTTGTGGAGTGAACTCTGTCCATGTTGTTCACCCTCTTGTGTACAATACGCGGCAAAATCATAATACCCATGGACATGGGGTTGCTACAGTAAACAGTGTCTATGCGCAGTGACTCTTTTGTGGTTGAGCAGCAAATGCCAGAAGACTGCAGGCCAATAGCAGACATACTCAATAGCAGGCCACTCTGTGAATGGAAACACAGACTGAGAAAGCCAAAGCCAAATTTCGCTGAGGCTCTGAAACGATATTCTGGGTCCTCTGCCAAAGCATCTACAACCCTGAGGACAGCTTTGAGTGTCTTGTCCTCCTGCGCAAAGGCGGGTATAGGGATCCAAAATTTGGGTTGCCCGGTCCCCCACAAAATATGCTTTGGGACCTTAGAATCCGCGGTGCCCTTGATCCTATTTTTGAGCAGCCAAGGAAACGCATCTTGTTGGCTGGGCGCACGTGTCATCTCTTCCGTCCTTCCGATATGATCTTCAGATTTGATCTTCAAAAACTGTGTGCAACGGGCGGGCCTGGTGGGGCGTGTTCTTGTTGACCTTCACCCCGGACATTTCTGCACCAACCAAATCCAGCAAGTGAATGGTGGTGGCAAGCACCTGACAAACAGATTGTCTGTGCAATCCTGCATGACTGCATGGCTTTCGAGAAACCAAGTTTGTGCGCGCTAGCTGGCGCTAACTCATGACTTGTTCTTGTTTTGGCCAGTACTCAAATGTAAACTCTTTGCATGGGCCAAGCACTGTATTGCTAGGATGCTCAGTCAAGGTGCAGCAGTTCCAATACGTCGTCGAACACGAAACCTCAGTAGCACGAGTCCCTTCGCACGGAGCAACTTTGCAAAATGGGCTTAAGACACACAAGCAAGAAGACCAGTTGCACACTGTTGCACCTAAGAAAGTCAATCCGTCAATTTAATCAATTTGTCATGCAAGAAGTCCAAAGCGTCCACTGATGTTCCAACTGGTCTGTGTATGTTGCACCTTCTCTAGGGTCAAACATGATGCTTGCATCTTACCTAGCCTAGCCTATTCAAGCTTGCCCATGCACTCATCTCCTTTCACATTCTGCACTTGAGTCTTTCACAATGTTTGCAAATGAGCATGCTACAAAGCCTTTAACCGCAAAGCGCTCACCCGTAGTGGGGCTCCACAAGTGTGCTGTCAGAGCGAGGAAGCTGAGAACACCAACTTGACTCAGTATGACGATCATGAATCATTAGGAACCCAAGAAAACATGAAGCTTGCATCAACTTGACGTGGACACGATAAACATGAACCTGACCAAAATGAAGCCCGTAACAATTTCCAACCTCTTCTTTGGCCCAAAAGCGTGCAAAGCCCATGGGCCAACGCATCTTCCACACAGCGCCGGCCACTGCGGAACGTGCCCGGCGATTGCAATGCGGTCACACCCCGCTCCAGTGCGCTGAGAAGCTCCTGTGGATGCCTGCGCTGATTGAAACGCAGCCATGAAATCGCTGCGACTCGCCCTGCGACAGCCTGGATTTGGTCTGAACTATGCCGCAATACTTGGAATGAACTTGGAGACAAGTACACCGTACAATTCGGCCGATTGGAGAGAAATTACAGCGAAGACTCCCTCAGACTTTCGACGAGACAATCAAAAATCCCCAATACAGGATTTTATATAATTGCATTCCTGTGCGGCCAGAATCCTTCTTTGAAGGGACCACAATGTCAATGACAAGGAGCTCGCCAGGAAACGTTGGAGCTATACATTCATCAAGGTAGTGGCTTTTCCAGTAAAGACCTTGTTCCATGGCATGTCAGAAAGAAGTTCTGAAATCTTCTGAACACAGGACTTTTGGGGTGTCTCCACTTTTCGTGCACAAAATGTGCGCCGCCCTGCACCTGACTTCTCGCTCAGCGGCACCCTCCATGATAAAGCCATGCTCCTGCAGCGCGGCATCTCGCGGCTTCAGCCGTGGGTCCTTGGCTTCAGCCGACAGGGCCGACGGCGGAAATCCCTGCCGTTGACCACCAAGGCGTGGACAAAGTTGGGCCCAACCAGGCAGTCACCGCAGAGCTCGGTTTGCACTCCAAACTTTAAAAACCTGAGGTTGAATTGATCCAATTCACAAGTTTGGGTGTCACGAAAACGGATCAAGGATTAGAATGATTAGATCCAGGGTACTGCAGCGTGACCAAAACGCGGTCGTCATTTTCCTTGATTGGGAGCAACTGAAGCTCCTTTCAGGAAGCTTGGAAGCTCAGTCTTTGGATGTACCTGGAATTATGATCGATGTTGAAAGAAAGCGACAAACGCTCCGATGAACTCTCATAAGTCATAAATCTGCGTACATATTAGCTGAAAACAGAACTGTTTCCTTAGGGAAAATCCTTTCTGAAAACACCCGCTGAAAACATGATGCTCCTGCAAGGTCTTGAAAATAATGCGTGCCAGCAGACCTGCCATGCTCTGGCTCCTGGACACAGCAAATTGCTGCTGTTGCAGCTGAAAGCTTGTCCAACAAGTCATTTTGTGTACAAGCACTCAGTTGAACCAGCAACACGCCTTTGGCAAGTCAAGCATGATTACCACACAGAACAAGATTCAGTCCTCTCGGCACCCCACATCAGCCGGCTTTTACCACTGCCGCGTGGGCCATGCAGCCAAATGCAAAGGCTGTGAGCCTCCAATGCGACAACGTCCGATGTCGTTCTCACCGGACTAAACAAACGAACACCGGACCGTCATGGATCGAACTCCGTTCGCGCCGAAGGAGACGGAGAGAGAGTATTCGCGCCCAAGCGAGGAATCACTGTACTCGGTTGGGGTCCCCAAAGATCCCAAAGGTCCAAGCTATGAGAACATTGACTATTAATGTGGTCAATAACGCTACTAGGAGCAGAGGGCATCCCTACTAGGAGCAAGGGCCTTACTACTAGGAACAAGAAGCTAGTAGAAACAATATATAAATTAGAATTTAATTAGAATTAAGTGTAATTAGAATCATATAAAATTAGAAGGTCCCAAAGGTCCAAGCTATGAGAACATTGACCTCCAATATATTGCGATCCATTCCCACATTTGGCTGCTGATTGGGCCACCGGCCACCCATTCCGGCTATCTTTGCGGAAGGGCGGAACGAAGCTCCCTGTCATTGAATCTTTCAAGCAACCGCACTCCGCTACACATGTTGCCCACATCATAAAGATTCCGCACTATGTCACTCGACACCTCTGAGAGGGAGCTTGTTTTTGTTTCTGATTGCAAGTGCCAAGGGTTGCGAATATATTTCTGGATTTTTTTCGTTTTTTTTGTGATTTTTTTGTTTTTCGTGTTTCGTGGCAGGTGCAGTACTTTGTGGACCTTGCAAAGCACACTTCGTGGCAGGTGCAGGACTTTGTGGGCCTTGGAGTGCAGAGTTTGTGGCGCAGGCGCAGGACTTTTTGTGGGCCTTGAAGTGCAGATTTCGTGGCAGGTGTAGTACTTTGTGGCCCTTGGAGTGCAGATTTTGTGGCAGGCGCAGGACTTTGTGGACCTCGAAGTGCAGATTTCGTGGCAGATGCAGGACTTTGTGGGTGTGGAAGTGTAGAGTTGGTGGCAGGTGCAGGACTTTGTGGGCCTTGGAGTGCAGATTTCGTGGCAGACGCAAGACTTTGTGGACCTTGAAGTGCAGATTTCGTGGCAGGTGCAGTACTTTGTGGATGTTGAACTGCAGAAAGATAGAAAGATAGAAAGATAAATGGATAGATAGATAGATTAGATTAGATTAGACTAGACTAGATTAGATAGATAGATAGATAGATAGAGGAGGCATATCACCTTAAAATATTGATTTCGTGGCAGGCGCGGGTGTCGGGGATGAAGTGCAGATTTCGTGGCGCGGGGGGGGTTGGGGGGGGCACAGCGTCCCCCCCAGCAGCACACCAGATCCAAAGGTGAGCAGCTCGCGCTTGCTTGCTTGCTTGCTTCCTTGTTTGGTTTCGTCTCTGCAACGAAAACAACAGGAAAAGCAAATACAAACAAGATGGAACCCACGAACCCGAATGCAAAAACGATCGAAAAACTAATATGTCCAAAGGACACTCTTGTAGGACACTCTTGCGGGACACTCTGTAGGACACTCTTGTGGGCCACTCTTGTAGGAAACTCTTGTGGGACACTCTTGTAGGACACTCTTGTGGGACACTCTTGTGGGACACTCTTGTAGGACACTCCTGTACGACACTCTTGTAGGACACTCTTGTGGGTCACTCTGCGGGACACTCTTGTGGGACACTCTTGTGGGACACTCTTGTGGGACACTTTTGTGGGACACTCTTGTAGGACACTCTTGTGGGACACTCTTGTGAGACACTCTTGTGGAACACTCTTGTGGGTCACTTGCAGGACACTCTTGTGGGACACTCTTGTAGGACACTCTTGTAGGACACTCTTGTGGGACACTCTTGTAGGACACTCTTGTAGGACACTCTTGTGGGACACTCTTGTGGGACACTCTTATAGGACACTCTTGTGGGACACTCTTGTGGGACACTCTTGTAGGACACTTCTGTACGACACTCTTGTAGGACACTCTTGTGGGACACTCTGCGGGACACTCTTGTGGGACACTCTTGTGGGACACTCTTCTAGGACACTCTTGTGGGACGGACACTCTTGTGACACTCTTGTAGGACACTCTTGTGGGACACTCTTGTGGCACACTCTTGTGGGACACCTTGTGAGACACTCTTGTGGGTCACTTGCACTCTTGTGGGACACTCTTGTGGCACACTCTTGTAGGACACTCTTGTAGGACACTCTTGTGGGTCACTCTTGTAGGAAAATCTTGTGGGACACTCTTATAGGACACTGTTGTGGGACACTCTTGTAGAACACTCTTGTGGGTCACTTGCAGGACACTCTTGTGGGACACTCTTACACGACACTCTTGTAGGACACTCTTGTGGGACACTCTTGTGGAAAATCTTGTGGGACACTCTTATAGACACTGTTGTGGGACACTCTTGTCGGACACTCTTGTAGAACACTCTTGTGGGTCACTTGTAGAACACTCTTGTGGGACACTCTTACACGACACTCTTGTAGGACACTCTTGTGGGACACTCTTGTGGGACACTCTTGTGGGACACTCTTAAGGGACATTCTTGTAGGACACTCTTGTAGGACACTCTTGTGGGTCACTCTTGTGGGACACTCTTGT
>CAXAMN010023640.1:17834-28824 GCA_963970005.1 Durusdinium trenchii
AACACCCCAAAAACACGACTCTCCAAACGCTAATCCCAATGGCACTGCGCAGCAAACTGCGGATCTCACAAAACGCTGTGCCTGTGCAGCGAAATGCATCACGTTTCTTGCGCGACATGTCGGTGTCATGCAAATCACAATGGAATAGCGACGCAAACTGACACGTGACACGTCCATGCAAAGTCCCTTGCAAAAGCTTCCCCCAATGGCAGCAAATTTGAGACGCGACGACGACGACAAACGACGAGAGACGACGACAAACGACGAGAGACGACGAGAGACGACGAGAGACGACGACACGACGCAAGCCACGCGAACACAGCTCCAACCCCCAGACCCCCAACTATAAACGGGAACCCTTCGCTACGCATTCGGGAAAAAGAGAAAGGAGAACAGCTGCCAAAAGAAAGAAAGAAAGATAGATAGATAAATAGATAGGTATAGACAGATAGATGGATAGGCCAAAAAGCCAAAAGCCACAAAAGCCAAAAGCCACAGAAGCCACGAAAGCCACGAAAGCCAAAAGCCACAAAAGCCAGAAGCCATGAAAAACAAAAAAAACAAAAAAATAATAATAAATACCCCTCCAATACCAAGTATCAGCAGTTCTACGCATGCAATACCATTTCAAGATGCTGCTGCTGGAGAGCTTCATTGGAACCATGTGCACCCTGCCTGTTGCACAGCTCGCTGCGCCATTGGCAACCTGGTATAGCAATCAGTGGCTTGGCCCGAAGAACTTGGAGCTTCAAATCAGGCAATCTTACCGCCGTTTTGCTGCGAAACAAGTGGGAAGAAATGCCACACCCGCTTGACTCTAGCTGCTCCGACGAAGCAAACCTTTGCCAAAGCACAAGATCTGTTCAAGCTCTGGCCAAAGACCTGCACATCCCGCAGACGTCACTTCCTCAGAGATTATTAGGAATCAGGCGGTATCACACTTGGTGACTTAGTGCTGAAAATCTAAGGGGGACATCATGGATAGGGATTGGAAGTGTGATTTGTTCTGGTTGATCTATCTGTGACTCATAGTGATACTCTTTGGAAGAAGGTTCAATCCTGCAACCCGCATGCTATTGCAGGCTGTGATTCTAGTGCACCTCCGAGCAGCCTGTAGCTGCGCGCATTCAAGGTACAACCTTATGGAATGCAAGGAATTTTGATGGCACAAGAGTTGAATTGTTGCACTTATCAATCAATTTCTGGCTGTTCTCACACACTAGAAATCGCAAATACTGCCAAACACTACTAAGAAGAGAAATCGATAGAAATCAGTGGAAACAAAAACATATATATATATATATATACAGCACCTAGGCCTCTCGCTTGACTCTCTCGCAGGCATCCGGACTGTCTTGCAAAACTGGGCCCCCAGCCTGGGCGACTCAGCTGCACGCACCCAGGTGCCTTCTTGCACAAAGAGCTTTGAGGCAGCAGCACAAAGCTCAGGGCCCTTAGTCTCAAAGTATTTGCTCTGGTGCTCCAAGACTTCAGAACAAAAATCGGGCTAAGTTCCTAGATTCATCTGTGGTTGAAAAGTTCTTCTTTGGTTGAAAGGTTTAGCGCATTCGATCAAAGCTGAGCTAATGCCGCTGTTTGTGCAGTCGGAGAGCGAAAATTCTTGTCCAGGCACATCCTCAGGGACTGAGGCACAAGACATCGGTTTTGTTTCAGAGGGATGCGAGCAAAGCTGAAGCAAGGTATCCCACTGCATGGCAAATGCACATACATGCATCATACATTCAAGGCCTCGAGAGGCTGATCCGAGGGCGGCTTCGTGCCCTCCAGCGGTTGAGGCTCCTTCTTAATCTTTGCCTGCACAGCTCACCCACCCAAAGCACCAAACCACCTGACTCAAAACACCTCAGCAAGAACACAAAACACCTCAGTTACTTACCCAAGACCTCCAAGTCTTTGCTCGAAGTCTTCTTTGGCAGCTGCTCCTTAGGAATTGCTACAGTGCTTATTCCTCCAAACCACACTCTTGAATTCATTGCTTTTTAGACACTAGTAGTGATGGCCTCCACCCTAGTAGCGATGGCCTCCAAAGTATTGGTCACATGGTGAAAGCCCTTTCCCTGCCGTCTCGGGCCAAGGTCTCCGGCACTTCGACAGGAACGTCGGTAAGACACGTTGACCTACGAAACAAAGAAACAAACGATAGTCCTATGATGAACTTCTCTACCAAAACATGATGTCCACGATAGTGCTTTGCGTGGCGTATGCTCTTGGTGTCACGTGTCGTCACCACCATAGACTTTGTGATATTAAAAATTGCGTGTGACCCGCAGAGCCCCTGGGCAGAGCACGATGTCCCTGCTTTCCGAGGAGTTGTGATCCCTTTCATAGGAGTTATCATCGATTTAACAGGAGTTGTCATCCATTTCACAAGAGTTGTCATCGATTGGACATGTGATTGAATTAGGGTTGGTGTGGCGGGGAAGGACTGGGGAGACTATCAGTGGGGGCCACGGTATTTGCTGATCATCGATGTCACAGTTGGCCGATCTTGTCAAATCTTGTCGTGTGAACCCCCCAAGAGTGCTCAGCGACAACGTTTGGTCGTGCTTGCTGCTTGCTCTCAAACCCCTTTTAATAATTCGAAACACAGCGCGTTACAAGCGCACAGCCGTGTGGGTCCGTGTTACCGTGTTACCACGTACTTCATATGTTTGCCCGCAAGTTGCTATTTGAGACCTGCGCCACACGCACACGATTGACAAGGATAATCACATACAAAACACTGGCAGCTTACAGCAAGATTTGCCTCTGAATACCAGCTCTGGTTCTTGAAAGTGTTCTTAAAACATCTTAAAACTAAAGTTGGAACTTGATAGAAGATGAGCCTCAACTGGTCCCTGACGTCCTGCAGCAACTGCTTCACCTGGTCATGTGCTCTGTTGGCTATGCCATACTGTAAGCCAGAATACATTTTAAAAACTGAGTTGTATCGCGGTCAGCTCCAATTGCCGTGGAACAATCGTGGAGACATCATATGACGGAAACAACACGCTGAAAATGAATAAGCAGCTTTCAATTTCAATTGTTCACCCAAACGTCGTGAAGCCTTGCTTTTTGAAGCCTGCTTGCGTTCTTTGACCAAACACAAGATGCTTTGGCCACTGCAAGCCTGATCCCGTGAACGCCGCACGAGCTGGATACCCAGGCCATTGGTTCTTTGGGCCTCAACAACGCCGGGAAGTGAGACATCTGCTCCACGATCGTGCTTTACAAACTAATGTACTTTACTTACTGTATACGTACGTGGATACCCATACCCACTCAGGAAATCGGATTTGGTTTGGTAGTCTCATTGTAAGCCTCACCATCTCCCATGCTAAACACAACGAAGCAGCATCCTGCCTGCACTTGTGGGTGAGGCTGGCAAAGCCTTGCCAAGCGATATGTAAAATATCCGAGTCATACCGGTAGGTATATCTTACGGACCGAATGGCTTGTGGATCCAAGCAGGGATGACCTGCTAGATATCACTGAAGTGGCAACGCTGTACTTGGTGAATTCACCCGCCTGCAGCTGTGCCCTGCCGGAGATAGGCCGCAGGCGGCGCTTCAGCAGCCGCAGCACTGGCGCAGGGTCATCCATGGGAATCGAAGCGCCGGGACACTGTCAGCATTGATCGTCTCCGAGCCTGGAAAAGCATCTCTGGCACAGCCTTGCACGAACAAACATGTGAAAATGCTTCGCAATGGTCTTCACACACCTTTATGATCTCGCTGCCGAGTTCTTGATTTCTACACAGTTCGAATGGTCATGAAACAAGCTAAAGGGAAGCATTGAGCCAATGAGACATGTGCAGGGTTGTCTCTCCCTCTCATACCTTCTCTTCTCTGTAGAAGTCTTGAGCAGCCCGAAGCCCGAAGCACTTACTGGCAAAAGACACGCTTCCCATAGTTCCGAGCACATCAGTAACCAGTAGCCTGTATATAGCTGGAAGCCTTTTACACTTTTGGACCATTCCAAGAATAGTCGGTTTTGTGAAAGTGCGCCGAATACTCACACATGACGCTCCCTTTGTTGCGCCAACTTTGTCGCATCTCTGAAGCTCACCACCTGGAAAGAACGAACAGTCAACACAAAATTCCGTTGAATACCCTTCCAACACCGTCGCTAGGTTGGAGGTATCGCTATTAGGTTGGAGAATACCCTTCCCTTCTCCACAAGCTAGCACTTTTTCACCGGATAGCATTTGTAATGAGTGAAGGGTAGGAACGGTACACAAATGGGCTTGATTTGTGCAACTTTAAACCTTGTTGTCACTGCGAGCGATGTTTGCTTTCACTGAGGCAAAAACATCCTTTGGCGCTTTGCATCCTTCAAACGCGCGATGCGAAAGGCAAAGAACCAAATTGTTGGGCATTGAAAATAACCAAATGTTGTGCGGATATTCAGCAACATGATGAAAGCTACATGCAGAAGTTACCTTGCAACTTGTTGAAAATGCCGGTATACATTCAGGAGACAAAATACACGCATCAAATACAAAGCTCACAGGTCCGCCATCTCTTTCCATCCGAGCCTCATGGCCACTGTATTCACCACCATAGCCTCTGGCTTAAAAAAAAGGAGAAAATTGTTAGAGGGCTTGTTTCCTTCAAAGAGGAACGTTACACATGCACTTAAGAGGAACGCTCTTTCCCAAGCTAGCATGGTGCGGCCTCAGGCAGGGGGCAGCTTGTGAACCCTCTGGTGCACTTTGGCTTCAATAATCCTTTCAGCAAGGTCCCCAGAGGATCAAGGTGATGGAGTATCCAGTTACAAGCACCAACGCCAGTTAGAAGGTGCAGGCTTCACTACTTTGGCTCATTGTACAAGCGGAAAAAGGCCACTGAGGCCAGGAGTGTCACGGGCGTGAAAGCCAGCATCTCAAACCAGGAAGACGCCAACAAGTTTCCCACAGTGTTCAGCGCAAACACCAGGGAGAAGACCAGGCAGAGTCCCCGGAGGAGAGATTGAGGGGCTGATTGACAGCAAAAGCCTCCACGAAGAAGAACAAGGACAACAAGTAGCAAATTGACAGACAGGGAAACTGTCTCGAAGTGAAGCATGCTCGATTCACTCTTCAGTCGCCCACCCCAAACATATTTGTACGGCACCACATGGCTCAAAATCAACACATGGTAGGTAATTGTGAAGGCAAAAAGGCCCAGCAACGTGAGACTGGCGCATCGAAAGGACAAGAAGTTGCATCCCTCATCCTCACTGTCGCTCTCTTGTCGCAGGAGTTGCCCACCGGAATACGACATCGGAAAGGACACGCGTCAGGTGATCTACCGTACCTCTGGAGCTTCAAGCTAGCAAGCTGGAGCATCACTTCGCTGCAGTGTGTGACTTTAGATCAAGCCTAGTGACCAACATCCAATGATGTTGTCCATGACTATTGGCAAGATCTCTCTCCCGAAAAGAAACAAAGTTGCAAGGCTGCTGTTGGCAGGGGCCATAATGTACTGGACATTGAGATGATGAATGGGAATAGTTGGCCAGATTGATAATTTGGTATAACATCATTTGCAGCAAAGACCCTCTGTCTTGGCTATGAGAATGTGAGGCCAAAGAGCAATCTGTGCAAACCCTTGTGCTCTGTGTCCACTGTTTCATGCGCCTAGACCGTAGTGCACGCACGTCACGCGCAGGACGAAGCGCGCCCTTCCGTCCTGCGCCTCGGCCGTGGCCTTTTTGGATCTTGGAGACAGCGGCCTTTCCGCGACGAGTCGGAGATGTCCGATATTCAAATTGCCGTCCTTCCGTCTCATTGTCTCATTGTCTAAAGTAGAAGAGATGTCCAGTGCCAGGCTCTTGCCTAACCTTGTTGTCCTTTCTCCTTGGTCTTTGAATGATTTCGAACATGATTCTTTGGCTGTCATGGCAGTTTACGATTTCACAAATGGTGTCTAATTACTAATGACTTCTTGATCCCACCATTTCTTGGGCGCCAGAATGGCTGAAAACCGCAAATTGATCATCGTACCCAAAGTTGCAAACACATTGTCGTATCCAAAGTCATTCACTATACAAATTCTGTTTACCATGCTTGGAATGCATTCTACCGTTAGAGTCCTCCCGAAAGCTCTCATGATTTGGCAAAGGTGGTGCTTGCAAATCTCTCATGTTTTCCATATAATACATATATATATATATATATGTGCATAGATGAAATCAACAGAAAAAAGAAAACTGACCCAACCCATCCTCCTGAGAGCCTGCGTGAAACCCTATCGCTTAGAGCTGCAAAGACCCAGCCTGAATGTAGTTGCACGGGCTGGAAATTGAGCCCTTCCTGGCCTTGCAAACGGTTGTTTTGAGGGCTTCCAACAGCGTGTACATTCAAAGACGGGGCAAAGAAAAAGTGGGCATCTTCGCCTGCAAGGAATCCAGCATCTCAGTGGCATGCCAATATGGCAAGCAACGCAGGGCCTTATTGGACGCTCTTGGAAAACATGCACAGGGCCAACCTTCAAATCTGGTGCAGATCATGGCTGGCGGTCAAGGCTCGGGCGAAATAGGTGACCAAGTCCAACTGTTCACCCTGGGTGTTGAAGTTGACGCTCAGCACACGCCTGGGTGTTGAAAGTCGACCGTGTGCTGTCTCTCTCTTTCTCTCTCTCTCTCTCTCTCTCTCTGTAAAGCACTGCAAATGACCACGTGAAGTTCTGTCTGACCTGCAAAGTGTTCATCAGGTTTGCGCAAACATGTGCGCAGTGGACAATCCTTCCTCTAGTTGCTACTTAAAGAGGGCTCCGTGAGCGCAAACCAACCACTCGCTTGAAGGTGGTAGAAATTGGAAGCATTTGGGCAGCTTGCTTGGATATATTGGATGGAGCTATCAGATTATGATGTCCTCTCCGTGCCCTCAAAGTTGATTTTCCACTCGTCTACACTGTCTGCACACATCAAGAAAAATGTGCCAGCATAGGCCCCAAATAGCAAAAGCTGTTTGTGGGCGGCAGCAGCAGCAGCAGCAGCAGCCTGCAATCCGCACCAGCAACCAGGCCCCACCGCCATAGACATCTGGCAGCCACACCCTGCAGCGGCACCTTGCGGCACCAGCAACCAAGCTCCCAAGCGCACACAGCCATGGAGACCTCGCAGCAGCACCCAGAGCGGCACCCTACAGCGGCACCTGCACAAGCACCTCTTCCTACACTTGAAGTAAGAACCCCAATAGCTATCGCTATCTGGGGTAAAATGTCTACTTATACTTCATAAAGTCGAGGCTTTTGAATCAGCCGTATGATGTTTCATTGAAAATCCACCCGAATCACCCGAACATGTGTCCGCCACTGTGTGTGTGTGTGACTGTCTGCGAGTGCCTCTCCAAGGGCGTGATATCTGCTGGAACGTGCTGAGGATTCAAGCCACAACCTTGGAAGCTCAGAACAAAAGCCTTTTCCTTTAGCCCAAAAAGGAAACCAACACATGGTTCTCTCGTCACCTCTCTCGCCCTCCTGCCCCCCCCCCTCTCTCTCTCTCTCCCATCTCCTATCTTTCAACGTTCGAATCTCGAGCTGAGAGGTCCAGTTCCCGGCCTCACAAATCCACCGAGCTCCCCGGCTTTCGGGGGACCAACCCCACTCTCCTCCTCCTCCAACAAGCGTGGCAACCAAGGACCGAAGGGTGGATATGCTTTTTCTTTATTGCCAGGAGGCGCCTACTTGATTAAGTAAGGGACGAAACCCGCTCCTGCTACTACATATGGACGCAGGATAGCTCAGGCTGGCACTAATGATTTGGCTTCTAGATTTGTTGGAAAACTTAACAAGTTGTTTAGGCTGGTAGGTCATGGTACCTGTGGTAAATTCTATGGTACATGTGATGGCAAATGAGATGGTAGACATGGTGGTAGGGCGGATAACCCTAGCTGCCCTGAAAAGCACACGCCCTTCTGCGTGCGGATGTGGATGCTTCTGCCAACAAAAAATGACTGAAAAAGGGTGACAGTGTCAGCATATTGGCACTCCTTTCGCCTCAGCACCCTCAGCAAAGCCAAAGCTAGGTTGGAATGCCTGTGTCCTGGAATATGACATGGATACACAAACTGCTAGTAGTAGCATCACTGAGCTATCAACCAAGGAGGCTCGATAGACCTTCAGCTTGCACATCCCAATGGAACATACAGCCGCAATCCTACTGCAAAACAAACATCCAACTCTCAAATGGGTTTTAATCTGTTCAAATTGAGATTCTGGCAGAGCTGCAAACGTAGCTGGACCTAGGCTGCAAGAATGTGTCCATCAATGTGCAAACTCGCAAGGGGCTGTGCTCATCTTTGCACAATCTGTGCTCCCTGCGGATTCTTGAGCTGGGCCAGATTGTCTACCACGAACTCAAGGATCTCTACCTACTCTGTGGTGCAGAAAGGGTCGTAAAAGGTGAGCTGAAAAGGTCCCTGGGGCAGCGGCTGCTTGCGACACCGGCACCCTTTGCAAGGCTTGTTGCGCCACCATCTCCAAAGGCATGCCATTGTCCTGGCATATGTAGAACTACTTTGCTACAGAACTCTTGCAACTTGGAACAAGGCCAAAGGCACAACTTACAAACCAAACTGAACCGTGCTAGATGGATCCGGATTTCATGAACCAATCGTCTTGATCCTACATGGTACTACATGGTTCAAAAAGACAGTATCACATACATGCGAGAAAAGTGTGACGTGGCCCCTACCACTGAGAAACCCCACCGACAGTTGATGCCAAAAGCTGGCAAGCAGCTTCCGGCCTGCAACTGTTGCATGTACATCTTCATCTCTGGATCACCTCCAGTCAGCTTGACGCTAAAACTCTGTTTGGGAATGCTATCCAAGCTTGCGCAAGTTGTCTCAAATACGGCGGCTTGGCGCACCTCCAGAGCGCCTGACACCTGGGGTGACTCTCTGCTTGCAAGATCTGATCAAGTCTTTTGGTCGCATCTAATCTGCGAAACCCCCGCATGGCAAAATCCACAAGTCAAGGGGCCCAGTCGAAAGGACTTGAAGCCCCTCGCCACATTGCCTGCGAAAGAAATGCAGAGATTACGGAACTTAAAAGGAATACGGACAGCTCATCTCAAGTAACGTGAAAAAGACTAAGCACACCAAAGTCACACACACACACACTCGAAAGCTTGCACTCAAATGACAAATCATTGGATAAGGATGGATAAGGAAGACCTAGAGGAGTTTCTTGCGTGTCTAACTAACGCTAGGTCCCTAGGCCACCACAAGGCTAAGGCACCAACCTACAATGAACTTTGACACATCCCGCAGGTCCTGTCAGTCTAGAAGTCTTCTCATGGAACAAGGGAGTTGCCAATTCACGCTCGACACAGTGAAGCGTTCGCAATCTGTCAGTGTAGCCGTTCGTGGTGCACCTGAGCCTCTGATCAATACGAATGTACTCCAGAGCTTAACTCTAAGCTGAACTTCTTTTGCATGATCGGTCTGTGCATGTCTCTGCACCAGAATGTTGGGGGCTCCTGTGACCTCTCAAGGACAAACTCAAGCATTTCCACAGCGTGTTCTGTCGATAGATCTGCCAGTGCCGCCAGTGCCTCGCACAGTTGTTTGCGGCGGGCACTCTAACAAGTGCTGCTTCCACACGTCACTCAATGTTTGGATACATGCTTTGTGAAGAAACACCAACAGAACCTCAATGCTGCAAACTAATCGACCAGCCGAGGCAATGCCTGCAATGCTATCCCATCCTCAACCGACCCTCCCAGTATCAATCCCAGTAATTCGTCACTCGGCCTCGCCTCGTTGGACAAGACGACGAGCATCTTTTGTGCCTAAGGCACACGAGCCATGAAAAGGAAATATCATGAAGCATCCAATGTTTGGGGTCCAACGGTCCAAGAATCATCGAGAAGAGAACATCGCACGAAACGGGGACGCTCGATCGCGTCACCCGTGGTTTCAACGCCTGCAAAAGGAGCCGCTCCATCGTCTCAGGATCGTTGGCTGCAGGGTCGTTGGGTGCACCTGGGCACGTTCGGTCCAACGACCCCAGCAGGAAGCTCGGTTCAAAACCGGGGGGCCCGGTTTAGAATACTCTGCGCCAAGGTCCATACGTTTGCGTCTCAGCAGTTCGCTTTCTCGACGGATCGTGAGCCACGGGTCGAACCACCCGTCGACTCCCCGCCTGCATCCACGGTCGAAACGGACCCGCTCGGGGTCGCCTCACGGCCTCACAGGACACGAGGAGCCCGCCGCCGGAGACAGCCACGAGAGGGGTTGCTTTCTGCGCGGCCGAGCCTGTCCCAAGCGATTTGGGTTTGTAGCCCCTTGCGATGGTGCTCCTCAGGATTTATTGGGAGACACACATTCGTTCAAAAGTTGGAAACATGGCGAAAGGATTGATTGGGAGAATGAACGAAATGGCATTGGAAGCCTGGTCATTGTCAAGAAGAGTCTCCTTCTAGAGCTTACAGCTAGCAGGGATAATTGACACCATCGCAAAACACAAGTATTTGTAGAGGCGCGGCTGCAAATCAACGCGAAAAATTTGCTATTGACGAGCTTTGCCACTGGATGGAATCGATTGAAAGAACGGCCTCATTTCAAATCTGAAAGTTCACCATTATATACAGTAAATAGGAAGGACAGGGTTGCATTAAAAAGGACCAAAGGCCAAGAAAATGCAGACATTTATCAAGCAACCTGCGGGCACGGAGGTAGGCTAGGACCGGCAAGAAACAAAGTAGGAAGGCAAACGCCCCTGCCAGGCTAGATGGACACATCTAGCAGGATGCAAAATCAGTCCAGAAAATCTAGCAAAGAGAGGTTAAGAACAAGTCGCAGCAATGTAGGCTCCAACATACTCTGAGACAGGTTGAAAGAACTGGAACGAGCAGGCACAAGGCAGGCAGCCTGGGAGACACCATGACGGTTGCGAGTCTTTGAGACTTCCTGGGAAGACAGAGTTGGAGACACCTGACCATAGCGTCCTTGTTCCTAGTAGCGATGCCAGGAGCCCCTAGTAGCGTCCTTGCTCCTAGT